>CAKAJE020001177.1:0-33034 GCA_916610135.2 Macropis europaea | reverse complement strand
ATGCACTATTAAGCTTCTAGGGTTGGGCACATAGAGACCCGATTAGATCATTTTATATTATGGTTAATTTGAGAATTCAGCGAAATCCTATCACATTTGTTCATTTTACGTCGCTCCTATTTCAGATAGCGTATTGGGCTAAGCGGCATCTCAAAGCGCATGAAATGGCGAGTAAAATGCACTATTCAACTTCTAGGGCAGGGCGAACAGAGACCCGATTAGATCATTTTACATTAAGGTTAATATAAGTATTCAGGGAACTTCTATCACATTTGTTCAATTTACGTCGCTCCTATTTCAGACAGCTTCTTGGGCTAAGCGGCATCTCAAAGCGCATGAAATGACGAGTAAAATGCACTATTAAACTTCTAGGGTAGGGCAATCAGAGACCCGATTAGATCATTTTATATTATGGTTAATTAAGAATTCAGCAAAATTCTATCACATTTGTTCAATTTACGTCGTTCCGATTTCAGATAGCATACTGGGCTAGGCGGCATCTTAAAGCGCGTGGAATGGCGAGTAAAATGCACTATTAATCTTCTATGATAGGGCAATCAGAGACCCGATTAGATCATTTTATATTTTGGTTAATATAAGAATTCAGCGTAATTCTATCACATTTGTTCAATTTACGTCGCTCCTATATCAGATAGCATATTGGGCTAAGCGGCATCTCAAAGCGCATGAAATGGCGAGTAAAATGCACTATTAAACTTCTTGGGTAGGGCGAACAGAGACCCGATTACATCATTTTATATTATGGTTAATATAAGAATTCAGCGAAATTCTATCACATTTGTTCAATTTGCGTCGCTCCTATTTCAGATAGCGTATTGGGCTAAGCTGCATCTCAAAGCGCACGAAAGGGCGAGTAAAATGCACTATTAAACTTCTAGGGTGGGGTAAGCAGAGACCCGATGAGATCATTTTATATTACGGTTAATATAAGAATTCAGCGAAATTCTATCACATTTGTTTAATTTACGTCGCTCCTATTTCAGATAGCGTATTGGGCTAAGCGGCATCTCAAAGCGCAAGAAATGGCGAGTAAAATGCACTATTAAGCTTCTAGGGTTGGGCACATAGAGACCCGATTAGATCATTTATATTATGGTTAATTTAAGAATTCAGCAAAATTCTATCACATTTGTTCAATTTACGTCGTTCCTATTTCAGATAGCATACTGGGCTAGGCGGCATCTTAAAGCGCGTGGAATGGCGAGTAAAATGCACTATTAAACTTCTATAATAGGGCAATCAGAGACCCGATTAGATCATTTTATATTTTGGTTAATATAAGGATTCACCGTAATTCTATCACATTTGTTCAATTTACGTCGCTCCTATTTCAGATAGCGTATTGGGCTAAGCGGCATCTCAAAGCGCATGAAATGGCGAGTAAAATGCACTACTAAACTTCTAGGGTAAGGCAAACAGAGACCCGATTAGATCATTTTATATTACGGTTAATATAAGAATTCAGCGTAATTCTATCACATTTGTTCAACATACGTCGCTCCTATTTCAGATAGTGTACTGGGCTAGGCGGCATCTTAAAGCGCGTCGAAGGGCGAGTAAAATGCGCTACTAAACTTCTATGGTAGGGCAATCAGAGTCCCGTTTAGATCATTTTTTGTATTGTTTAATATAAGATTTCAGGGAAATTCTATCACATTTGTTCAATTTACGTCGCTCCTATTTCAGATAGCGTATTGGGCTAAGCGGCATCTCAAAGCGTATGGAATGACGAGAGAAATGCACTATTAAACTTCTTGGGTAGGGCGAACAGAAACCCGATTAGGTCATTTCATATTATGGTTAATTTAAGAATTCAGCGAAATTCTATCACATTTGTTCAATTTACATCGCTCCTATTTCAAATAGCGTATTGGGCTAAGCGGCATCTCCATGCGCATGAAATGGCGAGTAAAATGCACTATTAAACTTCTAGGATAAGGCAAATGGAGACCCGATTAGACCATTTTATATTACGGTTAATATAAGAATTCAGCGTTATTCTATCACATTTGTTCAACATACGTCGCTCCTATTTCAGATAGCGTACTCGGATAGGCGGCATCTTAAAGCGCGAGGAATGGCAAGTAAAATGCACTATTAAACTTCTATGATAGGGCAATCAGCGACCCGATTAGATCATTTTATATTTTGGTTAATATAAGAATTCAGCGAAATTCTATCACATTTGTTCAATTTACGTCGTTCCTATTTCAGATAGCGTACTGGGCTAAGCGGCATCGCAAAGCGCATGAATTGACGAGTGAAATGCACTATTAAACTTCTTGGGTAGGGCGAACAAAGACCCGATTAGATCATTTTACATTAAGTTTAATATAAGAATTCAGCGAAATTCTATCACATTTGTTCAATTTACATCGCTCCTATTTCAGATAGCGACTTGTGCTAAGCAGCATCTCAAAGCGCAGGAAATGGCGAGTAAAATGCACCATTAAACTTCTAGGGTAGGGCAAACAGAGACCCCATTAGATCATTTTATATTATGGTTAATTTAAGAATTCAGCGAAATTCTATCACATTTGTTCAATTTACGTCGCTCCAATTTCAGATAGCTTATTGGGCTAAGCGGCATCGCAAAGCGCATGAATTGACGAGTGAAATGCACTATTAAACTTCAAGGGTAGGGCGATCAAAGACCCGATTAGATCATTTTACATTAAGGTTAATATAAGAATTCAGCGAAATTCTATCACATTTGTTCAACTTACATCGCTCCTATTTCAGATAGCGACTTGTGCTAAGCGTCATCTCAAAGCGCAAGAAATGGCGAGTAAAATGCACTATTAAACTTCTAGGATAAGGCAAACAGAGACCCGATTAGATCATTTTATATTATGGTTAATTTAAGAATTCAGCAAAATTCTATCACATTTGTTCAACTTACGTCGCTCCTATTTCAGCTAGCGTACTGGGCTACGCGGCATCTTAAAGCGCGTGGAATGGCGAGCAAAATGCACTCTTAATCTTGTATGTTAGGGCAATCAGAGACCCGATTAGATCATTTTATATTACGGTTAATATAAGAATTCAGCGTAATTCTATCACATTTGTTCAACATACGTCGCTCCTATTCCAGATAGTGTACTGGGCTAGGCGGCATCTTAAAGCGCGTGGAAGGGCGAGTAAAATGCACTACTAAACTTCTATGATAGGGCAATCAGAGTCCCGTTTAGATCATTTTATATTATGGTTAATATAAGAATTCAGCGTGATTCTATCACATTTGTTCAACTTACGTCGCTCCTATTTCAGATAGCGTATTGGGCTAAGCGGCATCTCAAAGCGCAAGAAATGGTGAGTAAAATGCACTATTAAACTTCTAGGGTAGGGCAAACAGAGACCCCATTAGATCTTTTTATATTATGGTTAATTTAAGAATTCAGCGAAATTCTATCACATTTGTTCAATTTACGTTGCTCCTATTTCAGATAGCGTACTGGGCTAGGCGGCATCTTAAAGCGCGTGGAATGACGAGTAAAATGCACTATTAAACTTCTATGATAGGGCAATCAGAGACCCGATTAGATCATCTTATATTTTGGTTAATATAAGAATTCAGCGAAATTCTATCACATTTGTTCAATTTACGTCGTTCCTATTTCAGATAGCGTACTGGGCTAAGCGGCATCGCAAAGCGCACGAATTGACGAGTGAAATGCACTATTAAACTTCTTGGGTAGGGCGAACAAAGACCCGATTAGATCATTTTACATTAAGTTTAATATAAGAATTCAGCGAAATTCTAACACATTTGTTCAATTTACATCGCTCCTATTTCAGATAGCGACATGTGCTAAGCGGCATCTCAAAGCGCAGGAAATGGCGAGTAAAATGCACCATTAAACTTCTAGGGTAGGGCAAACAGAGACCCCATTAGATCATTTTATATTATGGTTAATTTAAGAATTCAGCGAAATTCTCTCACATTTGTTCAATTTACGTCGCTCCTATTTCAGATAGCGTACCCGGATAGGCGGCATCTTAAAGCGCGAGGAATGGCGAGTAAAATGCACTATTAAACTTCTATGATAGGGCAATCAGAGACCCGATTAGATCATTTTATATTTTGGTTAATATAAGAATTCAGCGAAATTCTATCACATATGTTTAATTTACGTCGCTCCTATTTCAGATAGCGTATTGGGATAAGCGGCATCTCAAAGCGCATGAAATGCTGAGTAAAATGCGCTATTAAACTTCTAGGGTAGGGCAATCAGAGACCCGATTAGATCATTTTATATTATGGTTAATTTAAGGATTCAGCAAAATTCTATCACATTTGTTCAATTTACGTCGTGCCTATTTCAGATAGCATACTGGCTAGGCGGCAACTTAAAGCGCGCGGAATGGCGAGTAAAATGCACTATTAAACTTCTATGATAGGGCAATCAGAGACCCGATTAGATCATTTTATATTTTGGTTAATATAAGAATTCAGCGAAATTCTATCACATTTGTTCAATTTACGTCGTTCCTATTCCAGATAGCGTACTGGGCTAGGCGGCATCTTAAAGCGAGTGTAATGGCGAGTAAAATGCAGTATTAAACTTCTACGATAGGGCAATCAGAGACCCGATTAGATCATTTCATATTTTGGTTAATATAAGAATTCAGCGAAATTCTATCACATTTGTTCAATTTACGTCGCTCCTATTTCAGATAGCTTATTGTGCTAAGCGGCATCTCAAAGCGCATGAAATGACGAGTGAAATGCACTATTAAACTTCAAGGGTAGGGCGATCAAAGACCCGATTAGATCATTTTACATTAAGGTTAATATAAGAATTCAGCGAAATTCTATCACATTTGTTCAATTTACATCGCTCCTATTTCAGATAGCGACTTGTGCTAAGCGTCATCTCAAAGCGCAAGAAATTGCGAGTAAAATGCACTATTAAACTTCTAGGATAAGGCAAACAGAGACCCGATTAGATCATTTTATATTATGGTTAATTTAAGAATTCAGCAAAATTCTATCACATTTGTTCAATTTACGTCGCTCCTATTTCAGATAGCGTACTGGGCTAGGCAGCATCTTAAAGCGCGTGGAGTGGAGAGTAAACTGCACTATTAATCTTCTATGATAGGGCAATCAGAGACCCGATTAGATCATTTTATATTTTGGTGAATATAAGAATTCAGCGAAATTCTATCACATTTGTTCAATTTACGTCGCTCCTATTTCAGATAGCATATTGGGCTAAGCGGCATCGCAAAGCGCATGAACTGACGAGTGAAATGCACTATTAAACTTCTTGGGTAGGGCGAACAGAGAGCCGATTACATCATTTTATATTATGGTTAATTTAAGAATTCGGCAAAATTCTATCACATTTGTTCAATTTATGTCGCTCCTATTTCAGATAGCATATTGGGCTAAGCGGCATCTCAAAGCGCATGAAATAGCGAGTAAAATGCACTGTTAAACTTCTAGGGTAAGGCAAACAGAGACCCGATTAGATCATTTCATATTATGGTTAATTTAAGAATTCAGAAAAATTCTATCACATTCGTTCAATTTACGTGGCTCCTATTTCAGATAGCGTATTGGGCTCAGCGGCATCTCAAAGCGCATGAAATGACGAGTGAAATGCACTATTAATCTTCTAGGGTAGGGCGAACAGAGACCCGATTAGATCATTTTACATTAAGGTTAATATAAGAATTCAGCGAGATTCTCTCACATTTGTTCAATTTACGTCGCTGATATTTCAGATAGCGTATTGGGCTAAGCGGCATCTCAAAGCGCAAGAAATGGCAAGTAAAATGAACTATTAAACTTCTAGGGTAGGGCAAACAGAGACCCGATTAGATCATTTTATATTACGGTTAATATAAGAATTCAGCGTAAATCTATCACATTTGTTCAACATACGTCGCTCCTATTTCAGATAGTGTACTGGGCCAGGCGGCATCTTAAAGCGCGTGGAAGGGCGAGTAAAATGCACTACTAAACTTCTATGACAGGGCAATCAGAGTCCCGTTTAGATCATTTTATATTTTGTTTAATATAAGGTTTCAGGGAAATTCTATCACATTTGTTCAATTTACGTCGCTCCTATGTCAGATAGCGTATTGGGCTAAGCGGCATCTCAAAGCGCATGAAATGGCGAGTGAAATGCACTATTAATCTTCTAGGGTAGGGCAATCAGAGATCCCATTAGATCATTTTATATTATGCTTAATTTAAGAATTCAGCGAAATTCTATCACATTTGTTCAATTTACGTCGCTCCTATGTCTGATAGCGTATTGGGCTAAGCGGCATCTCAAAGCGCATGAAATGGCGAGTGAAATGCACTATTAATCTTCTAGGGTAGGGCAATCAGAGACCCCATTAGATCATTTTATATTATGGTTAATTTAAGAATTCAGCGAAATTCTATCACATTTGTTCAATTTACGTCGCTCCTATGTCAGATAGCGTATTGGGCTATGCGGCATCTCGAAGCGCATGAAATGACGAGTAAAATGCACTGTTACACTTCTAGGGTAGGGCAAACAGAGACCCGATTAGATCATTTTATATTACGGTTAATATAAGAATTCAGCGAAATTCTATCACATTTGTTCAATTTACGTCGCTCCTATTTCAGATAGCGTACTGGGCTAGGCGGCACCTTAAAGCGCGTGGAATGGCGAGTAAAATGCACTATTAAACTTCTATGATAGGGCAATCAGAGACCCGACTAGATCATTTTATATTTTGGTTAATATAAGAATTCAGCGAAATTCTATCACATTTGTTCAATTTACGTCGCTCCTATTTCAGATAGCTTATTGGGCTAAGCGGCATCGCAAAGCGCATGAAATGACGAGTGAAATGCACTATTAAACTTCTAGGGTAGGGGAAACAGAGACCCGATTAGATCATTTTACATTAAGGTTAATATAAGAATTCAGGGATATTCTATCACATTTGTTCAACATACGTCGCTCCTATTTCAGATAGCGTACTGGGCTAGGCAGCATCTTAAAGCGCGTGGAATGGCGAGTAAAATGCACTTTTAAACTTCTATGATAGGGCAATCATAGACCCGATTAGATCATTTTATATTTTGGTTAATATAAGAATTCAGCGAGATTCTCTCACATTTGTGCAATTTACGTCGCTGATATTTCAGATAGCGTATTGGGCTAAGCGGCATCTCAAAGCGCAAGAAATGGCGAGTAAAATGAACTATTAAACTTCTAGGGTAGGGCAATCAGAGACCCGATTCGAACATTTTACATTATGGTTAATTTAAGAATTCAGCAAGATTCTATCACATTTGTTCAACTTACGTCGCTCCTATTTCAGATAGCGTACTGGGCTAGGCGGCACCTTAAAGCGCGTGGAATGGCGAGTAAAATGCACTATTAAACTTCTATGATAGGGCAATCAGAGACCCGATTAGATCATTTTATATTTTGGTTAATATAAGAATCCAGCGAAATTCTATCACATTTGTTCAATTTACGTCGCTCCTATTTCAGATAGCTTATTGGGCTAAGCGGCATCGCAAAGCGCATGAATTGACGAGTGAAATGCACTATTAAACTTCTAGGGTAGGGCAAACAGAGACCCGATTAGATCATTTTATATTATGGTTAATTTAAGAATTCAGCAAAATTCTATCACATTTGTTCAATTTACGTCGCTCCTATTTCAGATAGCGTACTGGGCTAAGCGGCATCTCAAAGCGCAAGAAATGGCGAGTAAAATGCACTATTAAACTTCTAGGGTAGGGCAAACAGAGACCCGATTAGATCATTTTATATTACGGTTAATATAAGAATTCAGCGTAATTCTGTCACATTTGTTCAACTTACGTAGCTCCTATTTCAGATAGCGTACTGGGCTAGGCGGCAACTTAAAGCGCGTGGAATGTCGAGTAAAATGCACTATTAAACTTCTATGATACGGCAATCAGAGACCCGATTAGATCATTTTATATTTTGGTTAATATAAGACTTCAGCGAAATTCTATCACATTTGTTCAATTTACGTCGCTCCTATGTCAGATAGCGTATTGGGCTAAGCGGCATCTCAAAGCGCATGAAATGGCGAGTGAAATGCACTATTAATCTTCTAGGGTAGGGCAATCAGAGACCCCATTAGATCATTTTATATTATGGTTAATTTAAGAATTCAGCGAAATTCTATCACATTTGTTCAATTTACGTCGCTCCTATGTCAGATAGCGTATTGGGCTATGCGGCATCTCAAAGCGCATGAAATGACGAGTAAAATGCACTGTTAAACTTCTAGGGTAGGGCAAACAGAGACCCGATTAGATCATTTTATATTACGGTTAATATAAGGATTCAGCGTAATTCTATCACATTTGTTCAACTTACGTCGCTCCTATTTCAGATAGCGTACTGGGCAAGGCGGTATCTCAAAGCGCGTGGAAGGGCGAGTAAAATGCACTACTAAACTTCTATGATAAGGCAATCAGAGACCCCATTAGATCATTTTATATTATGGATAATTTAAGAATTCAGCGAAATTCTATCACATTTGTTCAATTTACGTCGCTCCTATTTCAGATAGCGCACTGGGCTAAGCGGCATCTCAAAGCGCAAGAAATGGCGAGTAAAATGCACTATTAAACTTCTAGGGTAGTGCAAACAGAGACCCGATTAGATCATTTTATATTACGGTATATATAAGAATTCAGCGTAATTCTGTCACATTTGTTCAACTTACGTAGCTCCTATTTCAGATAGCGTATTGGGCTAAGCGGCATCTTAAAGCGCGTGGAATGGCGAGTAAAACTCACTATTAAACTTCTATGATAGGGCAATCAGAGACCCGATTAGATCATTTTATATTTTGGTTAATATAAGTATTCAGCGAAATTCTATCACATTTGGTCAATTTACGTCGCTCCTATTTCAGATACCTTATTGGGCTAAGCGGCATCTCAAAGCGCAAGACATGGCGAGTAAAATGCACTACTAAACTTCTAGGGTAGGCAAACAGAGACCCGATTAGATCATTTTATATTACGGTTAATATAAGAATTCAGCGTAACTCTGTCACATTTGTTCAACTTACGTAGCTCCTATTTCAGATAGCGTCCTGGGCTAGGCGGCATCTTAAAGCGCGTGGAATGGCGAGTAAAATGCACTATTAAACTTCTAGGATAAGGCAAACAGAGACCCGATTAGATCATTTTATATTACGGTTAATATAAGAATTCAGCGTAATTCTGTCACATTTGTTCAACATACGTAGCTCCTATTTCAGATAGCGAACTGGGCTAGGCGGCAACTTAAAGCGCGTGGAATGTCGAGGAAAATACACTATCAAACTTCTATGATAGGGCAATCAGAGACCCGATTAGATCATTTTATATTTTGGTTAATATAAGAATTCAGCGAAATTCTATCACATTTGTTCAATTTACGTCGCTCCTATTTCAGATAGCGTATTGGGCTAAGAGGCATCTCAAAGCGCATGAAATAGCGAGTGAAATGCACTATTAAACTTCTAGGGTAGGGCGAACAGACACCCGAATAGATCATTTTATATTACGGTTAATATAAGAATTCAGCGTAATTCTATCACGTTTGTTCAACTAACGTCGCTCCTATTTCAGATAGCGTACTGGGCTAGGCGGCAACTTAAAGCGCGTGGAAGGGCGAGTAAAATGCACTTCTAAACTTCTATGATAGGGCAATCAGAGTTCCGAATAGATCATTTTATATTTTGTTTACTATAACATTTCAGGGAAATTCTATCACATTTGTTCAATTTACGTCGCTCCTATTTCAGATAGCGTATTGGGCTAAGCGGCATCTCAAAGCGCAAGAAATGGCGAGTAAAATGCACTATCAAACTTCTAGGGTAGGGCAAACAGAGACCCCATTAGATCATTTTATATTTTGGTTAATATAAGAATTCAGCGAAATTCTATCACATTTTTTCAATTTACGTCGCTCCTATTTCAGATAGTGTACTGGGCTAGGCGGCATCTTAAAGCGCGTGGAAGGGCGAGTAAAATGCACTACTAAACGTCTATGATAGGGCAATCAGAGTCCCGTTTAGATCATTTTATATTTTCTTTAATATAAGATTTCAGGGAAATTCTATCACATTTGTTCAATTTACGTCGCTCCTATTTCAGATAGCATACTGGGCTAGGCGGCAACTTAAAGCGCGCGGAATGGCGAGTAAAATGCACTATTAAACTTCTATGATAGGGCAATCAGAGACCCGATTAGATCATTTTATATTATGGTTAATATAAGAATTCAGCGAAATTCTATCACATTTGTTCAATTTACGTCGTTCCTATTTCAGATAGCGTACTGGGCTAAGCGGCATCGCAAAGCGCATGAATGGACGAGCGAAATGCACTATTAAACTTCTTGGGTAGGGCGAACAAAGACCCGATTAGATCATTTTACATTAAGGTTAATATAAGAATTCAGCGAAATTCTACCACATTTGTTCAATTTACATCGCTCCTATTTCAGATAGCGACTTGTGCTGAGCGGCATCTCAAAGCGCAAGAAATGACGAGTAAAATGCACTATTAAACTTCTAGGGTAGGGCAAACAGGGACCACATTAGATCATTTTATATTATGGTTAATTTAAGAATTCAGCGAAATTCTCTCACATTTGTTCAATTTACGTCGCTGATATTTCAGATAGCGTATTGGGCTAAGCGGCATCTCAAAGCGCAAGAAATGGCGAGTAAAATGCACTATTAAACTTCTAGGGTAGGGCAAACAGAGACCCGATTAGGTCATTCCATATTATGGTTAATTTAAGAATTCAGAAAAATTCTATCACATTTATTCAACTTACGTCGCTCCTATTTCAGATAGCGTACCCGGATAGGCGGCATCTTAAAGCGCGAGGAATGGCGAGTAAAATGCACTATTAAACTTCTATGATAGGGCAATCAGAGACCCGATTAGATCATTTTATATTTTGGTTAATATAAGAATTCAGCGAAATTCTATCACATATGTTTAATTTACGTCGCTCCTATTTCAGATAGCGTATTGGGATAAGCGGCATCTCAAAGCGCATGAAATGCTGAGTAAAATGCGCTATTAAACTTCTAGGGTAGGGCAATCAGAGACCCGATTAGATCATTTTATATTATGGTTAATTTAAGGATTCAGCAAAATTCTATCACATTTGTTCAATTTACGTCGTGCCTATTTCAGATAGCATACTGGGCTAGGCGGCAACTTAAAGCGCGCGGAATGGCGAGTAAAATGCACTATTAAACTTCTATGATAGGGCAATCAGAGACCCGATTAGATCATTTTATATTTTGGTTAATATAAGAATTCAGCGAAATTCTATCACATTTGTTCAATTTACGTCGTTCCTATTCCAGATAGCGTACTGGGCTAGGCGGCATCTTAAAGCGAGTGTAATGGCGAGTAAAATGCAGTATTAAACTTCTACGATAGGGCAATCAGAGACCCGATTAGATCATTTCATATTTTGGTTAATATAAGAATTCAGCGAAATTCTATCACATTTGTTCAATTTACGTCGCTCCTATTTCAGATAGCTTATTGTGCTAAGCGGCATCTCAAAGCGCATGAAATGACGAGTGAAATGCACTATTAAACTTCAAGGGTAGGGCGATCAAAGACCCGATTAGATCATTTTACATTAAGGTTAATATAAGAATTCAGCGAAATTCTATCACATTTGTTCAATTTACATCGCTCCTATTTCAGATAGCGACTTGTGCTAAGCGTCATCTCAAAGCGCAAGAAATTGCGAGTAAAATGCACTATTAAACTTCTAGGATAAGGCAAACAGAGACCCGATTAGATCATTTTATATTATGGTTAATTTAAGAATTCAGCAAAATTCTATCACATTTGTTCAATTTACGTCGCTCCTATTTCAGATAGCGTACTGGGCTAGGCAGCATCTTAAAGCGCGTGGAGTGGAGAGTAAACTGCACTATTAATCTTCTATGATAGGGCAATCAGAGACCCGATTAGATCATTTTATATTTTGGTGAATATAAGAATTCAGCGAAATTCTATCACATTTGTTCAATTTACGTCGCTCCTATTTCAGATAGCATATTGGGCTAAGCGGCATCGCAAAGCGCATGAACTGACGAGTGAAATGCACTATTAAACTTCTTGGGTAGGGCGAACAGAGAGCCGATTACATCATTTTATATTATGGTTAATTTAAGAATTCGGCAAAATTCTATCACATTTGTTCAATTTACGTCGCTCCTATTTCAGATAGCATATTGTGCTAAGCGGCATCTCAAAGCGCATGAAATAGCGAGTAAAATGCACTGTTAAACTTCTAGGGTAAGGCAAACAGAGACCCGATTAGATCATTTCATATTATGGTTAATTTAAGAATTCAGAAAAATTCTATCACATTCGTTCAATTTACGTGGCTCCTATTTCAGATAGCGTATTGGGCTCAGCGGCATCTCAAAGCGCATGAAATGACGAGTGAAATGCACTATTAATCTTCTAGGGTAGGGCGAACAGAAACCCGATTAGATCATTTTACATTAAGGTTAATATAAGAATTCAGCGAGATTCTCTCACATTTGTTCAATTTACGTCGCTGATATTTCAGATAGCGTATTGGGCTAAGCGGCATCTCAAAGCGCAAGAAATGGCAAGTAAAATGAACTATTAAACTTCTAGGGTAGGGCAAACAGAGACCCGATTAGATCATTTTATATTACGGTTAATATAAGAATTCAGCGTAAATCTATCACATTTGTTCAACATACGTCGCTCCTATTTCAGATAGTGTACTGGGCCAGGCGGCATCTTAAAGCGCGTGGAAGGGCGAGTAAAATGCACTACTAAACTTCTATGACAGGGCAATCAGAGTCCCGTTTAGATCATTTTATATTTTGTTTAATATAAGGTTTCAGGGAAATTCTATCACATTTGTTCAATTTACGTCGCTCCTATGTCAGATAGCGTATTGGGCTAAGCGGCATCTCAAAGCGCATGAAATGGCGAGTGAAATGCACTATTAATCTTCTAGGGTAGGGCAATCAGAGATCCCATTAGATCATTTTATATTATGCTTAATTTAAGAATTCAGCGAAATTCTATCACATTTGTTCAATTTACGTCGCTCCTATGTCTGATAGCGTATTGGGCTAAGCGGCATCTCAAAGCGCATGAAATGGCGAGTGAAATGCACTATTAATCTTCTAGGGTAGGGCAATCAGAGACCCCATTAGATCATTTTATATTATGGTTAATTTAAGAATTCAGCGAAATTCTATCACATTTGTTCAATTTACGTCGCTCCTATGTCAGATAGCGTATTGGGCTATGCGGCATCTCGAAGCGCATGAAATGACGAGTAAAATGCACTGTTACACTTCTAGGGTAGGGCAAACAGAGACCCGATTAGATCATTTTATATTACGGTTAATATAAGAATTCAGCGAAATTCTATCACATTTGTTCAATTTACGTCGCTCCTATTTCAGATAGCGTACTGGGCTAGGCGGCACCTTAAAGCGCGTGGAATGGCGAGTAAAATGCACTATTAAACTTCTATGATAGGGCAATCAGAGACCCGACTAGATCATTTTATATTTTGGTTAATATAAGAATTCAGCGAAATTCTATCACATTTGTTCAATTTACGTCGCTCCTATTTCAGATAGCTTATTGGGCTAAGCGGCATCGCAAAGCGCATGAAATGACGAGTGAAATGCACTATTAAACTTCTAGGGTAGGGCAAACAGAGACCCGATTAGATCATTTTACATTAAGGTTAATATAAGAATTCAGGGATATTCTATCACATTTGTTCAACATACGTCGCTCCTATTTCAGATAGCGTACTGGGCTAGGCGGCATCTTAAAGCGCGTGGAATGGCGAGTAAAATGCACTTTTAAACTTCTATGATAGGGCAATCATAGACCCGATTAGATCATTTTATATTTTGGTTAATATAAGAATTCAGCGAGATTCTCTCACATTTGTGCACTTTACGTCGCTGATATTTCAGATAGCGTATTGGGCTAAGCGGCACCTCAAAGCGCAAGAAATGGCGAGTAAAATGAACTATTAAACTTCTAGGGTAGGGCAATCAGAGACCCGATTCGAACATTTTACATTATGGTTAATTTAAGAATTCAGCAAAATTCTATCACATTTGTTCAACTTACGTCGCTCCTATTTCAGATAGCGTACTGGGCTAGGCGGCACCTTAAAGCGCGTGGAATGGCGAGTAAAATGCACTATTAAACTTCTATGATAGGGCAATCAGAGACCCGATTAGATCATTTTATATTTTGGTTAATATAAGAATCCAGCGAAATTCTATCACATTTGTTCAATTTACGTCGCTCCTATTTCAGATAGCTTATTGGGCTAAGCGGCATCGCAAAGCGCATGAATTGACGAGTGAAATGCACTATTAAACTTCTAGGGTAGGGCAAACAGAGACCCGATTAGATCATTTTATATTATGGTTAATTTAAGAATTCAGCAAAATTCTATCACATTTGTTCAATTTACGTCGCTCCTATTTCAGATAGCGTACTGGGCTAAGCGGCATCTCAAAGCGCAAGAAATGGCGAGTAAAATGCACTATTAAACTTCTAGGGTAGGGCAAACAGAGACCCGATTAGATCATTTTATATTACGGTTAATATAAGAATTCAGCGTAATTCTGTCACATTTGTTCAACTTACGTAGCTCCTATTTCAGATAGCGTACTGGGCTAGGCGGCAACTTAAAGCGCGTGGAATGGCGAGTAAAATGCACTATTAAACTTCTATGATACGGCAATCAGAGACCCGATTAGATCATTTTATATTTTGGTTAATATAAGACTTCAGCGAAATTCTATCACATTTGTTCAATTTACGTCGCTCCTATGTCAGATAGCGTATTGGGCTAAGCGGCATCTCAAAGCGCATGAAATGGCGAGTGAAATGCACTATTAATCTTCTAGGGTAGGGCAATCAGAGACCCCATTAGATCATTTTATATTATGGTTAATTTAAGAATTCAGCGAAATTCTATCACATTTGTTCAATTTACGTCGCTCCTATGTCAGATAGCGTATTGGGCTATGCGGCATCTCAAAGCGCATGAAATGACGAGTAAAATGCACTGTTAAACTTCTAGGGTAGGGCAAACAGAGACCCGATTAGATCATTTTATATTACGGTTAATATAAGGATTCAGCGTAATTCTATCACATTTGTTCAACTTACGTCGCTCCTATTTCAGATAGCGTACTGGGCAAGGCGGTATCTCAAAGCGCGTGGAAGGGCGAGTAAAATGCACTACTAAACTTCTATGATAAGGCAATCAGAGACCCCATTAGATCATTTTATATTATGGATAATTTAAGAATTCAGCGAAATTCTATCACATTTGTTCAATTTACGTCGCTCCTGTGTCAGATAGCGTATTGGGCTAAGCGGCATCTCAAAGCGCATGAAATGGCGAGTGAAATGCACTATTAATCTTCTAGGGTAGGGCAATCAGAGACCCCATTACATCATTTTATATTATGGTTAATTTAAGAATTCAGCGAAATTCTATCACATTTGTTCAATTTACGTCGCTCCTATGTCAGATAGCGTATTGGGCTATGCGGCATCTCAAAGCGCATGAAATGACGAGTAAAACGCACTGTTAAACTTCTAGGGTAGGGCAAACAGAGACCCGATTAGATCATTTTATATTACGGTTAATATAAGAATTCAGCAAAATTCTATCACATTTGTTCAACTTACGTCGCTCCTATTTCAGATAGCGTACTGGGCTAGGCGGCACCTTAAAGCGCGTGGAATGGCGAGTAAAATGCACTATTAAACTTCTATGATAGGGCAATCAGAGACCCGATTAGATCATTTTATATTTTGGTTAATATAAGAATTCAGCGAAATTCTATCACATTTGTTCAATTTACGTCGCTCCTATTTCAGATAGCTTATTGGGCTAAGCGGCATCGCAAAGCGCATGAAATGACGAGTGAAATGCACTATTAAACTTCTAGGGTAGGGCAAACAGAGACCCGATTAGATCATTTTATATTATGGTTAATTTAAGAACTCAGCAAAATTCTATCACATTTGTTCAATTTACGTCGCTCCTATTTCAGATAGCGTACTGGGCTAAGCGGCATCTCAAAGCGCAAGAAATGGCGAGTAAAATGCACTATTAAACTTCTAGGGTAGTGCAAACAGAGACCCGATTAGATCATTTTATATTACGGTATATATAAGAATTCAGCGTAATTCTGTCACATTTGTTCAACTTACGTCGCTCCTATTTCAGATAGCGAACTGGGCTAGGCGGCAACTTAAAGCGCGTGGAATGTCGAGGAAAATACACTATCAAACTTCTATGATAGGGCAATCAGAGACCCGATTAGATCATTTTATATTTTGGTTAATATAAGAATTCAGCGAAATTCTATCACATTTGTTCAATTTGCGTCGCTCCTATTTCAGATAGCGTATTGGGCTAAGAGGCATCTCAAAGCGCATGAAATAGCGAGTGAAATGCACTATTAAACTTCTAGGGTAGGGCGAACAGACACCCGAATAGATCATTTTATATTACGGTTAATATAAGAATTCAGCGTAATTCTATCACATTTGTTCAACTAACGTCGCTCCTATTTCAGATAGCGTACTGGGCTAGGCGGCAACTTAAAGCGCGTGGAAGGGCGAGTAAAATGCACTTCTAAACTTCTATGATAGGGCAATCAGAGTTCCGAATAGATCATTTTATATTTTGTTTACTATAACATTTCAGGGAAATTCTATCACATTTGTTCAATTTACGTCGCTCCTATTTCAGATAGCGTATTGGGCTAAGCGGCATCTCAAAGCGCAAGAAATGGCGAGTAAAATGCACTATCAAACTTCTAGGGTAGGGCAAACAGAGACCCCATTAGATCATTTTATATTTTGGTTAATATAAGAATTCAGCGAAATTCTATCACATTTTTTCAATTTACGTCGCTCCTATTTCAGATAGTGTACTGGGCTAGGCGGCATCTTAAAGTGCGTGGAAGGGCGAGTAAAATGCACTACTAAACGTCTATGATAGGGCAATCAGAGTCCCGTTTAGATCATTTTATATTTTCTTTAATATAAGATTTCAGGGAAATTCTATCACATTTGTTCAATTTACGTCGCTCCTATTTCAGATAGCATACTGGGCTAGGCGGCAACTTAAAGCGCGCGGAATGGCGAGTAAAATGCACTATTAAACTTCTATGATAGGGCAATCAGAGACCCGATTAGATCATTTTATATTATGGTTAATATAAGAATTCAGCGAAATTCTATCACATTTGTTCAATTTACGTCGTTCCTATTTCAGATAGCGTACTGGGCTAAGCGGCATCGCAAAGCGCATGAATGGACGAGCGAAATGCACTATTAAACTTCTTGGGTAGGGCGAACAAAGACCCGATTAGATCATTTTACATTAAGGTTAATATAAGAATTCAGCGAAATTCTACCACATTTGTTCAATTTACATCGCTCCTATTTCAGATAGCGACGTGTGCTGAGCGGCATCTCAAAGCGCAAGAAATGACGAGTAAAATGCACTATTAAACTTCTAGGGTAGGGCAAACAGAGACCACATTAGATCATTTTATATTATGGTTAATTTAAGAATTCAGCGAAATTCTCTCACATTTGTTCAATTTACGTCGCTGATATTTCAGATAGCGTATTGGGCTAAGCGGCATCTCAAAGCGCAAGAAATGGCGAGTAAAATGCACTATTAAACTTCTAGGGTAGGGCAAACAGAGACCCGATTAGGTCATTCCATATTATGGTTAATTTAAGAATTCAGAAAAATTCTATCACATTTATTCAATTTACGTCGCTCCTATTTCAGATAGCGTACCCGGATAGGCGGCATCTTAAAGCGCGAGGAATGGCGAGTAAAATGCACTATTAAACTTCTATGATAGGGCAATCAGAGACCCGATTAGATCATTTTATATTTTGGTTAATATAAGAATTCAGCGTAATTCTATCACATTTGTTCAATTTACGTCGCTCCTATATCAGATAGCATATTGGGCTAAGCGGCATCTCAAAGCGCATGAAATGGCGAGTAAAATGCACTATTAAACTTCTTGGGTAGGGCGAACAGAGACCCGATTACATCATTTTATATTATGGTTAATATAAGAATTCAGCGAAATTCTATCACATTTGTTCAATTTGCGTCGCTCCTATTTCAGATAGCGTATTGGGCTAAGCTGCATCTCAAAGCGCACGAAAGGGCGAGTAAAATGCACTATTAAACTTCTAGGGTGGGGTAAGCAGAGACCCGATGAGATCATTTTATATTACGGTTAATATAAGAATTCAGCGAAATTCTATCACATTTGTTTAATTTACGTCGCTCCTATTTCAGATAGCGTATTGGGCTAAGCGGCATCTCAAAGCGCAAGAAATGGCGAGTAAAATGCACTATTAAGCTTCTAGGGTTGGGCACATAGAGACCCGATTAGATCATTTTATATTATGGTTAATTAAAGAATTCAGCGAAATCCTATCACATTTGTTCATTTTACGTCGCTCCTATTTCAGATAGCGTATTGGGCTAAGCGGCATCTCAAAGCGCAAGAAATGGCGAGTAAAATGCACTATTAAACTTCTAGGGTAGGGCACATAGAGACCCGATTAGATCATTTTATATTATGGTTAATATAAGAATTCAGCGAAATTCTATCACATTTGTTCAATTTACGTCGCTGATATTTCAGATAGCGTATTGGGCTAAGCGGCATCTCAAAGCGCAAGAAATGGCGGGTAAAATGCACTATTAAACTTCTAGGGTAGGGCAAACAGAGACCCGATTATGTCATTTTATATTATGGTTAATTTAAGAATTCAGAAAAATTCTATCACATTTGTTCAATTTACGTCGCTCCTATTTCAGATAGCGTACCCGGATAGGCGGCATCTTAAAGCGCGAGGAATGGCGAGTAAAATGCACTATTAAACTTCTATGATAGGGCAATCAGAGACCCGATTAGATCATCTTATATTTTGGTTAATATAAGAATTCAGCGAAATTCTATCACATTTGTTCAATTTACGTCGTTCCTATTTCAGATAGCGTACTGGGCTAAGCGGCATCGCAAAGCGCATGAATTGACGAGTGAAATGCACTATTAAACTTCTTGGGTAGGGCGAACAAAGACCCGATTAGATAATTTTACATTAAGTTCAATATAAGAATACAGCGAAATTCTATCACATTTGTTCAATTTACATCGCTCCTATTTCAGATAGCGACTTGTGCTAAGCAGCATCTCAAAGCGCAGGAAATGGCGAGTAAAATGCACCATTAAACGTCTAGGGTAGGGCAAACAGAGACCCCATTATAACATTTTATATTATGGTTAATTTAAGAATTCAGCGAAATTCTCTCACATTTGTTCAATTTACGTCGCTCCTATTTCAGATAGCGTACCCGGATAGGCGGCATCTTAAAGCGCGAGGAATGGCGAGTAAAAGGCACTATTAAACTTCTATGATATGGCAATCAGAGACCCGATTAGATCATTTTATATTTTGGTTAATATAAGAATTCAGCGAAATTCTATCACATTTGTTCAATTTACATCGCTCCTATTTCAGATAGCGACTTGTGCTAAGCGGCATCTCAAAGCGCATGAAATGCTGAGTAAAATGCGCTATTAAATTTCTAGGGTAGGGCAATCAGAGACCCGATTAGATCATTTTATATTATGGTTAATTTAAGGATTCAGCAAAATTCTATCACATTTTTTCAATTTACGTCGTTCCTATTTCAGATAGCATACTGGGCTAGGCGGCAACTTAAAGCGCGCGGAATGGCGAGTAAAATGCACTATTAAACTTCTATGATAGGGCAATCAGAGACCCGATTAGATCATTTTATATTTTGGTTAATATAAGAATTCAGCGAAATTCTATCACATTTGTTCAATTTACGTCGTTCCTATTTCAGATAGCGTACTGGGCTAGGCGGCATCTTAAAGCGTGTGTAATGGCGAGTAAAATGCACTATTAAACTTCTATGATAGGGCAATCAGAGACCCGATTAGATCATTTCATATTTTGGTTAATATAAGAATTCAGCGAAATTCTATCACATTTGTTCAATTTACGTCGCTCCTATTTCAGATAGCTTATTGGGCTAAGCGGCATCTCAAAGCGCATGAAATGACGAGTGAAATGCACTATTAAACTTCAAGGGTAGGGCGATCAAAGACCCGATTAGATCATTTTACATTAAGGTTAATATAAGAATTCAGCGTAATTCTATCACATTTGTTCAATTTACGTCGCTCCTATTTCAGACAGCATATTGGGCTAAGCGGCATCGCAAAGCGCATGAACTGACGAGTGAAATGCACTATTAAACTTCTTGGGTAGGGCGAACAGAGAGCCGATTACATCATTTTATATTATGGTTAATTTAAGAATTCGGCAAAATTCTATCACATTTGTTCAATTTACGTCGCTCCTATTTCAGATAGCATATTGGGCTAAGCGGCATCTCAAAGCGCATGAAATAGCGAGTAAAATGCACAGTTAAACTTCTAGGGTAAGGCAAACAGAGACCCGATTAGATCATTTCATATTATGGTTTATTTAAGAATTCAGAAAAATTCTATCACATTCGTTCAATTTACGTGGCTCCTATTTCAGATAGCGTATTGGGCTCAGCGGCATCTCAAAGCGCATGAAATGACGAGTGAAATGCACTATTAAACTTCTAGGGTAGGGCGAACGAAGACCCGATTAGATCATTTTACATTGAGGTTAATATAAGAATTCAGCGAAATTCTATCACATTTGTTCAATTTACGTCGCTCCTATTTCACATAGCGTATTGGGGTAAGCTGCATCTCAAAGCGCAAGACATGGCGAGTAAAATGCACTACTAAACTTCTAGGGTAGGCAAACAGAGACCCGATTAGATCATTTTATATTACGGTTAATATAAGAATTCAGCGTAACTCTGTCACATTTGTTCAACTTACGTAGCTCCTATTTCAGATAGCGAACTGGGCTAGGCGGCACCTTAAAGCGCGTGGAATGTCGAGGAAAATACACTATCAAACTTCTATGATAGGGCAATCAGAGACCCGATTAGATCATTTTATATTTTGGTTAATATAAGAATTCAGCGAAATTCTATCACATTTGTTCAATTTACGTCGCTCCTATTTCAGATAGTATATTGGGCTAAGAGGCATCTCAAAGCGCATGAAATAGCGAGTGAAATGCACTATTAAACTTCTATGGCAGGGCGAACAGACACCCGAATAGATCATTTTATATTACGGTTAATATAAGAATTCAGCGTAATTCTATCACATTTGTTCAACTAACGTCGCTCCTATTTCAGATAGCGTACTGGGCTAGGCGGCAACTTAAAGCGCGTGGAAGGGCGAGTAAAATGCACTTCTAAACTTCTATGATAGGGCAATCAGAGTTCCGAATAGATCATTTTATATTTTGTTTACTATAACATTTCAGGGAAATTCTATCACATTTGTTCAATTTACGTCGCTCCTATTTCAGATAGCGTATTGGGCTAAGCGGCATCTCAAAGCGCAAGAAATGGCGAGTAAAATGCACTATCAAACTTCTAGGGTAGGGCAAACAGAGACCCCATTAGATCATTTTATATTTTGGTTAATATAAGAATTCAGCGAAATTCTATCACATTTTTTCAATTTACGTCGCTCCTATTTCAGATAGTGTACTGGGCTAGGCGGCATCTTAAAGCGCGTGGAAGGGCGAGTAAAATGCACTACTAAACGTCTATGATAGGGCAATCAGAGTCCCGTTTAGATCATTTTATATTTTCTTTAATATAAGATTTCAGGGAAATTCTATCACATTTGTTCAATTTACGTCGCTCCTATTTCAGATAGCATACTGGGCTAGGCGGCAACTTAAAGCGCGCGGAATGGCGAGTAAAATGCACTATTAAACTTCTATGATAGGGCAATCAGAGACCCGATTAGATCATTTTATATTTTGGTTAATATAAGAATCCAGCGAAATTCTATCACATTTGTTCAATTTACGTCGCTCCTATTTCAGATAGCGTACTGGGCTAAGCGGCATCTCAAAGCGCAAGAAATGGCGAGTAAAATGCACTATTAAACTTCTAGGGTAGGGCAAACAGAGACCCGATTAGATCATTTTATATTACGGTTAATATAAGAATTCAGCGTAATTCTGTCACATTTGTTCAACTTACGTAGCTCCTATTTCAGATAGCGTACTGGGCTAGGCGGCAACTTAAAGCGCGTGGAATGGCGAGTAAAATGCACTATTAAACTTCTATGATACGGCAATCAGAGACCCGATTAGATCATTTTATATTTTGGTTAATATAAGACTTCAGCGAAATTCTATCACATTTGTTCAATTTACGTCGCTCCTATGTCAGATAGCGTATTGGGCTAAGCGGCATCTCAAAGCGCATAAAATGGCGAGTGAAATGCACTATTAATCTTCTAGGGTAGGGCAATCAGAGACCCCATTAGATCATTTTATATTATGGTTAATTTAAGTATTCAGCGAAATTCTATCACATTTGTTCAATTTACGTCGCTCCTATGTCAGATAGCGTATTGGGCTATGCGGCATCTCAAAGCGCATGAAATGACGAGTAAAATGCACTGTTAAACTTCTAGGGTAGGGCAAACAGAGACCCGATTAGATCATTTTATATTACGGTTAATATAAGAATTCAGCGTAATTCTATCACATTTTTTCAATTTACGTCGCTCCTATTTCAGATAGTGTACTGGGCTAGGCGGCATCTTAAAGCGCGTGGAAGGGCGAGTAAAATGCACTACTAAACGTCTATGATAGGGCAATCAGAGTCCCGTTTAGATCATTTTATATTTTCTTTAATATAAGATTTCAGGGAAATTCTATCACATTTGTTCATTTTACGTCGCTCCTATTTCAGATAGCATACTGGGCTAGGCGGCAACTTAAAGCGCGCGGAATGGCGAGTAAAATGCACTATTAAACTTCTATGATAGGGCAATCAGAGACCCGATTAGATCATTTTATATTATGGTTAATTTAAGAATTCAGCGAAATTCTATCACATTTGTTCAATTTACATCGCTCCTATTTCAGATAGCGTATTGGGCTAAGCGGCATCTCAATGCGCATGAAATGGCCAGTAAAATGCACTATTAAACTTCTAGGATAAGGCAAACGGAGACCCGATTAGACCATTTCATATTACGGTTAATATAAGAATTCAGCGTTATTCTATCACATTTGTTCAACTTACGTCGCTCCTATTTCAGATAGCGTACTGGGCTAGGCGGCATCTTAAAGCGCGTGGAATGGCGAGCAAAATGCACTCTTAAACTTCTATGATAGGGCAATCAGAGACCCGATTAGATCATTTTATATTTTGGTTAATATAAGAATTCAGCGAAATTCTATCACATTTGTTCAATTTACGTCGCTCCTATTTCAGATAGCGTATTGGGCTAAGCGGCATCTCGAAGCGCAAGAAATGGCGAGTAAAATGCACTATTAAACTTCTAGGGTAGGGCAAACAGAGACCCCATTAGATCATTTTATATTATGGTTAATTTAAGAATTCAGCGAAATTCTATCACATTTGTTCAATTTACGTTGCTCCTATTTCAGATAGCGTATTGGGCTAAGCGGCATCTCAAAGCGCAAGAAATGGCGAGTAAAATGCACTATTAAACTTCTAGGGTGGGGCAAACAGAGACCAGTTTAGATCACTTTATATTATGGTTAATTTAAGAATTCAGCGAAATTCTATCTCATTTGTTCAATTTACGTCGATCCTATTGCAGATAGCGTATTGGGCTAAGCGGCATCTCAAAGCGCATGAAATGGCGAGTAAAATGCACTATTAAACTTCTATGATAGGGCAATCAGAGACCCGATTAGATCATTTCATATTACGGTTAATATAAGAATTCAGCGTAATTCTATCACATTTGTTCAACATACGTCGCTCCTATTTCAGATAGTGTACTGGGCTAGGCGGCATCTTAAAGCGCGTGGAAGGGCGAGTAAAATGCACTACTAAACTTCTATGATAGGGCAATCAGAGTCCCGTTTAGATCATTTTATATTATGGTTAATATAAGAATTCAGCGAAATTCTATCACATTTGTTCAATTTACGTTGCTCCTATTTCAGATAGCGTACTGGGCTAGGCGGCATCTTAAAGCGCGTGGAATGACGAGTAAAATGCACTATTAAACTTCTATGATAGGGCAATCAGAGACCCGATTAGATCATCTTATATTTTGGTTAATATAAGAATTCAGCGAAATTCTATCACATTTGTTCAATTTACGTCGTTCCTATTTCAGATAGCGTACTGGGCTAAGCGGCATCGCAAAGCGCATGAATGGCGAGTAAAATGCACTATTAAACTTCTATGATAGGGCAATCAGAGACCCGATTAGATCATTTTATATTATGGTTAAATTAAGAATTCAGCGAAATTCTATCACATTTGTTCAATTTACGTCGCTCCGATTTCAGATAGCATACTGGGCTAGGCGGCATCTTAAAGCGCGTGGAATGGCGAGTAAAATGCACTATTAATCTTCTATGATAGGGCAATCAGAGACCCGATTAGATCATTTTATATTTTGGTTAATATAAGAATTCAGCGAAATTCTATCACATTTGTTTAATTTACGTCGCTCCTATATCAGATAGCATATTGGGCTAAGCGGTATCTCAAAGCGCATGAAATGGCGAGTAAAATGCACTATTAAACTTCTTGGGTAGGGCGAACAGAGACCCGATTACATCATTTTATATTATGGTTAATATAAGAATTCAGCGAAATTCTATCACATTTGTTCAATTTGCGTCGCTCCTATATCAGATAGCGTATTGGGCTAAGCTGCATCTCAAAGCGCACGAAAGGGCGAGTAAAATGCACTATTAAACTTCTAGGGTGGGGTAAGCAGAGACCCGATGAGATCATTTTATATTACGGTTAATATAAGAATTCAGCGAAATTCTATCACATTTGTTTAATTTACGTCGCTCCTATTTCAGATAGCGTATTGGGCTAAGCGGCATCTCAAAGCGCAAGAAATGGCGAGTAAAATGCACTATTAAGCTTCTAGGGTTGGGCACATAGAGACCCGATTAGATCATTTTATATTATGGTTAATTAAAGAATTCAGCGAAATCCTATCACATTTGTTCATTTTACGTCGCTCCTATTTCAGATAGCGTATTCGGCTAAGCGGCATCTCAAAGCGCAAGAAATGGCGAGTAAAATGCACTATTAAACTTCTAGGGTAGGGCACATAGAGACCCGATTAGATCATTTTATATTATGGTTAATATAAGAATTCAGCGAAATTCTATCACATTTTTTCAATTTACGTCGCTCCTATTTCAGATAGTGTACTGGGCTAGGCGGCATCTTAAAGCGCGTGGAAGGGCGAGTAAAATGCACTACTAAACGTCTATGATAGGGCAATCAGAGTCCCGTTTAGATCATTTTATATTTTCTTCAATATAAGATTTCAGGGAAATTCTATCACATTTGTTCAATTTACGTCGCTCCTATTTCAGACAGCTATTGGGCTAAGCGGCATCTCAAAGCGCATGAAATGACGAGAGAAATGCACTATTAAACTTCTTGGGTAGGGCGAACAGAGACCCGATTACATCATTTTATATTATGGTCAATTTAAGAATTCAGCAAAATTCTATCACATTTGTTCAATTTACGTCGCTCCTATTTCAGATAGCGTATTGGGCTAAGCGGCATCTCAAAGCGCATGAAATGGCGAGTAAAATGCACTACTAAACTTCTAGGGTAAGGCAAACAGAGACCCGATTACATCATTTTATATTACGGTTAATATAAGAATTCAGCGTAATTCTATCACATTTGTTCAACATACGTCGCTCCTATTTCAGATAGTGTACTGGGCTAGGCGGCATCTTAAAGCGCGTCGAAGGGCGAGTAAAATGCACTACTAAACTTCTATGGTAGGGCAATCAGAGTCCCGTTTAGATCATTTTATGTATTGTTTAATATAAGATTTCAGGGAAATTCTATCACATTTGTTCAATTTACGTCGCTCCTATTTCAGATAGCGTATTGGGCTAAGCGGCATCTCAAAGCGCAAGAAATGGCGAGTAAAATGCACTATTAAACTTCTAGGGTAGGGCAAACAGAGACCCCATTAGATCATTTTATATTATGGTTAATTTAAGAATTCAGCGAAATTCTATCACATTTGTTCAATTTACGTCGCTCCAATTTCAGATAGCTTATTGGGCTAAGCGGCATCGCAAAGCGCATGAATTGACGAGTAAAATGCACTATTAAACTTCTTGGGTAGGGCGAACAAAGACCCGATTAGATCATTTTACATTAAGGTTAATATAAGAATTCAGCGAAATTCTATCACATTTGTTCAATTTACATCGCTCCTATTTCAGATAGCGACTTGTGCTAAGCGGCATCTCAAAGCGCAGGACATGGCGAGTAAAATGCACTATTAAACTTCTAGGGTAGGGTAAACAGAGACCCCATTAGATCATTTTTTATTATGGTTAATTTAAGAATTCAGCGAAATTCTCTCACATTTGTTCAATTTACGTCGCTGATATTTCAGATAGCGTATTGGGCTAAGCGGCATCTCAAAGCGCAAGAAATGGCGAGTAAAATGCACTATTAAACTTCTAGGGTAGGGCAAACAGAGACCCGATTATGTCATTTTATATTATGGTTAACTTAAGAATTCAGAAAAATTCTATCACATTTGTTCAATTTACGTCGCTCCTATTTCAGATAGCGTACCCGGATAGGCGGCATCTTAAAGCGCGAGGAATGGCGAGTAAAATGCACTATTAAACTTCTATGATAGGGCAATCAGAGACCCGATTAGATCATCTTATATTTTGGTTAATATAAGAATTCAGCGAAATTCTATCACATTTGTTCAATTTACGTCGTTCCTATTTCAGATAGCGTACTGGGCTAAGCGGCATCGCAAAGCGCATGAATTGACGAGTGAAATGCACTATTGAACTTCTTGGGTAGGGCGAACAAAGACCCGATTAGATAATTTTACATTAAGTTCAATATAAGAATACAGCGAAATTCTATCACATTTGTTCAATTTACATCGCTCCTATTTCAGATAGCGACTTGTGCTAAGCAGCATCTCAAAGCGCAGGAAATGGCGAGTAAAATGCACCATTAAACGTCTAGGGTAGGGCAAACAGAGACCCCATTATATCATTTTATATTATGGTTAATTTAAGAATTCAGCGAAATTCTCTCACATTTGTTCAATTTACGTCGCTCCTATTTCAGATAGCGTACCCGGATAGGCGGCATCTTAAAGCGCGAGGAATGGCGAGTAAAAGGCACTATTAAACTTCTATGATATGGCAATCAGAGACCCGATTAGATCATTTTATATTTTGGTTAATATAAGAATTCAGCGAAATTCTATCACATATGTTTAATTTACGTCGCTCCTATTTCAGATAGCGTATTGGGATAAGCGGCATCTCAAAGCGCATGAAATGCTGAGTAAAATGCGCTATTAAACTTCTAGGGTAGGGCAATCAGAGACCCGATTAGATCATTTTATATTATGGTTAATTTAAATATTCAGCAAAATTCTATCACATTTGTTCAATTTACGTCGTTCCTATTTCAGATAGCATACTGGGCTAGGCGGCAACTTAAAGCGCGCGGAATGGCGAGTAAAATGTACTATTAAACTTCTATGATAGGGCAATCAGAGACCCGATTAGATCATTTTATATTATGGTTAATATAAGAATTCAGCGAAATTCTATCACATTTGTTCAATTTACGTCGTTCCTATTTCAGATAGCGTACTGGGCTAGGCGGCATCTTAAAGCGTGTGTAATGGCGAGTAAAATGCACTATTAAACTTCTATGATAGGGCAATCAGAGACCCGATTAGATCATTTCATATTT
Source organism: Macropis europaea (assembly GCA_916610135.2). Taxonomy (NCBI): domain Eukaryota; kingdom Metazoa; phylum Arthropoda; class Insecta; order Hymenoptera; family Melittidae; genus Macropis; species Macropis europaea. Next base: position 4,997 of record CAKAJE020001177.1, on the reverse strand, counting down.
TGGTTAATATAAGAATTCAGCGAAATTCTATCACATTTGTTCAATTTACGTCGCTCCTATTTCAGATAGCTTATTGGGCTAAGCGGCATCTCAAAGCGCATGAAATGACGAGTGAAATGCACTATTAAACTTCAAAGGTAGGGCGATCAAAGACCCGATTAGATCATTTTACATTAAGGTTAATATAAGAATTCAGCGAAATTCTATCACATTTGTTCAATTTACATCGCTCCTATTTCAGATAGCGACTTGTGCTAAGCGTCATCTCAAAGCGCAAGAAATGGCGAGTAAAATGCACTATTAAACTTCTAGGATAAGGCAAACAGAGACCCGATTAGATCATTTTATATTATGGTTAATTTAAGAATTCAGCAAAATTCTATCACATTTGTTCAACTTACGTCGCTCCTATTTCAGCTAGCGTACTGGGCTAGGCGGCATCTTAAAGCGCGTGGAATGGCGAGCAAAATGCACTCTTAATCTTCTATGATAGGGCAATCAGAGACCCGATTAGATCATTTTATATTACGGTTAATATAAGAATTCAGCGTAATTCTATCACATTTGTTCAACATACGTCGCTCCTATTTCAGATAGTGTACTGGGCTAGGCGGCATCTTAAAGCGCGTGGAAGGGCGAGTAAAATGCACTACTAAACTTCTATGATAGGGCAATCAGAGTCCCGTTTAGATCATTTTATATTATGGTTAATATAAGAATTCAGCGTGATTCTATCACATTTGTTCAACTTACGTCGCTCCTATTTCAGATAGCGTATTGGGCTAAGCGGCATCTCAAAGCGCAAGAAATGGCGAGTAAAATGCACTATTAAACTTCTAGGGTAGGGCAAACAGAGACCCCATTAGATCATTTTATATTATGGTTAATTTAAGAATTCAGCGAAATTCTATCACATTTGTTCAATTTACGTTGCTCCTATTTCAGATAGCGTACTGGGCTAGGCGGCATCTTAAAGCGCGTGGAATGACGAGTAAAATGCACTATTAAACTTCTATGATAGGGCAATCAGAGACCCGATTAGATCATCTTATATTTTGGTTAATATAAGAATTCAGCGAAATTCTATCACATTTGTTCAATTTACGTCGTTCCTATTTCAGATAGCGTACTGGGCTAAGCGGCATCTCAAAGCGTATGAAATGACGAGAGAAATGCCCTATTAAACTTCTTGGGTAGGGCGAACAAAGACCCGATTTGATCATTTTACATTAAGTTTAATATAAGAATTCAGCGAAATTCTATCACATTTGTTCAATTTACATCGCTCCTATTTCAGATAGCGACTTGTGCTAAGCGGCATCTCAAAGCGCATGAAATGCTGAGTAAAATGCGCTATTAAACTTCTAGGGTAGGGCAATCAGAGACCCGATTAGATCATTTTATATTATGGTTAATTTAAGGATTCAGCAAAATTCTATCACATTTGTTCAATTTACGTCGTTCCTATTTCAGATAGCATACTGGGCTAGGCGGCAACTTAAAGCGCGCGGCATGGCGAGTAAAATGCACTATTAAACTTCTATGATAGGGCAATCAGAGACCCGATTAGATCATTTTATATTTTGGTTAATATAAGAATTCAGCGAAATTCTATCACATTTGTTCAATTTACGTCGTTCCTATTTCAGATAGCGTACTGGGCTAGGCGGCATCTTAAAGCGTGTGTAATGGCGAGTAAAATGCACTATTAAACTTCTATGATAGGGCAATCAGAGACCCGATTAGATCATTTCATATTTTGGTTAATATAAGAATTCTGCGAAATTCTATCACATTTGTTCAATTTACGTCGCTCCTATTTCAGATAGCTTATTGGGCTAAGCGGCATCTCAAAGCGCATGAAATGACGAGTGAAATGCACTATTAAACTTCAAGGGTAGGGCGATCAAAGACCCGATTAGATCATTTTACATTAAGGTTAATATAAGAATTCAGCGAAATTCTATCACATTTGTTCAATTTACATCGCTCCTATTTCAGATAGCGACTTGTGCTAAGCGTCATCTCAAAGCGCAAGAAATGGCGAGTAAAATGCACTATTAAACTTCTAGGATAAGGCAAACAGAGACCCGATTAGATCATTTTATATTATGGTTAATTTAAGAATTCAGAAAAATTCTATCACATTTGTTCAACTTACGTCGCTCCTATTTCAGATAGCGTATTGGGCTAAGCGGCATCTCAAAGCGCATGAAATGGCGAGTAAAATGCACTACTAAACTTCTAGGGTAAGGCAAACAGAGACCCGTTTAGATCATTTTATGTATTGTTTAATATAAGATTTCAGGGAAATTCTATCACATTTGTTCAATTTACGTCGCTCCTATTTCAGATAGCGTATTGGGCTAAGCGGCATCTCAAAGCGTATGAAATGACGAGAGAAATGCACTATTAAACTTCTTGGGTAGGGCGAACAGAAACCCGATTAGGTCATTTCATATTATGGTTAATTTAAGAATTCAGCGAAATTCTATCACGTTTGTTCAATTTACATCGCTCCTATTTCAAATAGCGTATTGGGCTAAGCGGCATCTCCATGCGCATGAAATGGCGAGTAAAATGCACTATTAAACTTCTAGGATAAGGCAAATGGAGACCCGATTAGACCATTTTATATGACGGTTAATATAAGAATTCAGCGTTATTCTATCACATTTGTTCAACTTACGTCGCTCCTATTTCAGATAGCGTACTCGGATAGGCGGCATCTTAAAGCGCGAGGAATGGCGAGTAAAATGCACTATTAAACTTCTATGATAGGGCAATCAGAGACCCGATTAGATCATTTTATATTTTGGTTAATATAAGAATTCAGCGAAATTCTATCACATTTGTTTAATTTACGTCGCTCCTATTTCAGATAGCGTATTGGGCTAAGCGGCATCTCAATGCGCATGAAATGGCCAGTAAAATGCACTATTAAACTTCTAGGATAAGGCAAACGGAGACCCGATTAGACCATTTCATATTACGGTTAATATAAGAATTCAGCGTTATTCTATCACATTTGTTCAACTTACGTCGCTCCTATTTCAGATAGCGTACTGGGCTAGGCGGCATCTTAAAGCGCGTGGAATGGCGAGCAAAATGCACTCTTAAACTTCTATGATAGGGCAATCAGAGACCCGATTAGATCATTTTATATTTTGGTTAATATAAGAATTCAGCGAAATTCTATCACATTTGTTCAATTTACGTCGCTCCTATTTCAGATAGCGTATTGGGCTAAGCGGCATCTCGAAGCGCAAGAAATGGCGAGTAAAATGCACTATTAAACTTCTAGGGTAGGGCAAACAGAGACCCCATTAGATCATTTTATATTATGGTTAATTTAAGAATTCAGCGAAATTCTATCACATTTGTTCAATTTACGTTGCTCCTATTTCAGATAGCGTATTGGGCTAAGCGGCATCTCAAAGCGCAAGAAATGGCGAGTAAAATGCACTATTAAACTTCTAGGGTGGGGCAAACAGAGACCAGTTTAGATCACTTTATATTATGGTTAATTTAAGAATTCAGCGAAATTCTATCTCATTTGTTCAATTTACGTCGATCCTATTGCAGATAGCGTATTGGGCTAAGCGGCATCTCAAAGCGCATGAAATGGCGAGTAAAATGCACTATTAAACTTCTATGGTAATGCAAACAGAGACCCGATTAGATCATTTCATATTACGGTTAATATAAGAATTCAGCGTAATTCTATCACATTTGTTCAACATACGTCGCTCCTATTTCAGATAGTGTACTGGGCTAGGCGGCATCTTAAAGCGCGTGGAAGGGCGAGTAAAATGCACTACTAAACTTCTATGATAGGGCAATCAGAGTCCCGTTTAGATCATTTTATATTATGGTTAATATAAGAATTCAGCGAAATTCTATCACATTTGTTCAATTTACGTTGCTCCTATTTCAGATAGCGTACTGGGCTAGGCGGCATCTTAAAGCGCGTGGAATGACGAGTAAAATGCACTATTAAACTTCTATGATAGGGCAATCAGAGACCCGATTAGATCATCTTATATTTTGGTTAATATAAGAATTCAGCGAAATTCTATCACATTTGTTCAATTTACGTCGTTCCTATTTCAGATAGCGTACTGGGCTAAGCGGCATCGCAAAGCGCATGAATGGACGAGCGAAATGCACTATTAAACTTCTTGGGTAGGGCGAACAAAGACCCGATTAGATCATTTTACATTAAGGTTAATATAAGAATTCAGCGAAATTCTACCACATTTGTTCAATTTACATCGCTCCTATTTCAGATAGCGACTTGTGCTGAGCGGCATCTCAAAGCGCAAGAAATGACGAGTAAAATGCACTATTAAACTTCTAGGGTAGGGCAAACAGAGACCACATTAGATCATTTTATATTATGGTTAATTTAAGAATTCAGCGAAATTCTCTCACATTTGTTCAATTTACGTCGCTGATATTTCAGATAGCGTATTGGGCTAAGCGGCATCTCAAAGCGCATGAAATGACGAGTAAAATGCACTATTAAACTTCTAGGGTAGGGCAATCAGAGACCCGATTAGATCATTTTATATTATGGTTAATTTAAGAATGCAGAAAAATTCTATCACATTTGTTCAATTTACGTCGTTCCGATTTCAGATAGCATACTGGGCTAGGCGGCATCTTAAAGCGCGTGGAATGGCGAGTAAAATGCACTATTAATCTTCTATGATAGGGCAATCAGAGACCCGATTAGATCATTTTATATTTTGGTTAATATAAGAATTCAGCGAAATTCTATCACATTTGTTTAATTTACGTCGCTCCTATATCAGATAGCATATTGGGCTAAGCGGCATCTCAAAGCGCATGAAATGGCGAGTAAAATGCACTATTAAACTTCTTGGGTAGGGCGAACAGAGACCCGATTACATCATTTTATATTATGGTTAATATAAGAATTCAGCGAAATTCTATCACATTTGTTCAATTTGCGTCGCTCCTATATCAGATAG
>CAKAJE020001176.1:0-48721 GCA_916610135.2 Macropis europaea | reverse complement strand
AATTGGGCTAAGCGGCATCTCAAAGCGCATGAAATGACGAGTAAAATGCACTATTAAACTTCTAGGGTAGGACAAGCAGTGACCCGATTAGACCATTTTATATTATGGTTAATTTAAGATCTCAGCAAAATTCTATCACATTTGTTCAATTTACGTCGCTCCTATTTCAGATAGCGTACTGGGCTAGGCGTCAGCTTAAAGCGCGTGGAATGGCGAGTAAAATGCACTATTAAACTTCTATGATAGGGCAATCAGAGACCCGATTAGATCATTTTATATTTGGTTAATATAAGAATTCATCGAAATTCTATCACATTTGTTTCAATTTACGTCGCTCACGTTTCATATAGCGTATTGGGCTAAGCGGCATCTCAAAGCGCATGAAATGGCGAGTAAAATGCACTATTAAACTTCTAGGGTAGGGCAAACAGAGACCCGATTAGATCATTTTATATTATGGTTAATTTAATCATTCAGCAAAATTCTATCACTTTTGTTCAATTTACGTCGTTCGTATTTCAGATAGCGTACTGGGCTTAGGCGGCACCTTAAAGCGCGTGGAATGGCGATTAAAATGCACTATTAAGCTTCTATGATAGGGCAATAAGAGACCCGATTAGATCATTTTATATTTGGTTAATATAAGAATTCAGCGAAATTCCATCAAATTTATTCAATTTACGTCGCTCCTATTTCAGATAGCGTATTGGGCTAAGGCGGCATCTCAAAGCGCATGAAGTGGCGAGTAAAATGCACTATTAGATTTCTATGGTAGGGCGTACAGAGACCGATTAGATCATTTTATATTATGGTTAATTTAAGAATTCAGCAAAATTCTATCACATTTGTTCAATTTACGTCGCTCCTATTTCAGATACCGTACTGGGCTCGGCGGCATCTTAAAGCGCGTGGAATGGCGAGTGAAATGCACTATTAGACTTCTATGGTAGGGCGAACAGAGACCCGATTAGATCTTTTTATATTATGGTTAATTTAAGAATTCAGCGAAATTCTATCACATCTGTTCAATTTACCGTCGCTCCTATTTCAGATAGCGTATTGGGCTAAGCAGCATCTCAAAGCGCACGGAATCGTCGAATAAAATGCACTATTAATCTTCTACGCTAGGGCAATCAGAGACCCGATTAGATCATTTTATATTAATGTTAATATAAGAATTAAGCGTAATTCTATCACATTTGGTCAATTTACGTCGCTCCTATTTCGGATAGCGTACTGGACTAAGCGGCATCTTAAAGCGCGTGGAATGGCGAGTAAAATGCACTATTAAACTTCTAGGGTAGGGCAATCAGAGACCCGATTAGATCATTTTATATTTTGTTTAATATAAGATTTCAGAGAAATTCTATCACATTTGTTCAATTTACGTCGCTCCTATTTAAGATAGTGTACTGGGCTAGGCGGCATCTCAAGGCGCATGAAATGACGAGTGAAATGCAACATTAAACTTCTAGGGTAGGGCGAACAGAGACCCGATTAGATCATTTTACATTAAGGTTAATATAAGAATTCAGCAAAAATTCTATCACATTTGTTCAATTTACGTCGCTCGTATTTCAGATAGCGTACTGTGCTAAGCGGCATCTCAAAGCGCATGAAATGGCGAGTAAAATGCACTCCTAAACTTCCATGATAGGGCAATCAGAGACCCGATTAGATCATTTTATATTTTGTTTAATATAAGATTTCAGAGAAATTCTATCACATTTGTTCAATTTACGTCGCTCATATTTCAGATAGCGTATTGGGCTAAGCAGCATCTCAAAGCGCACGGAATGTCGAATAAAATGCACTATTAATCTTCTAGGCTAGGGCAAACAGAGACCCGATTAGATCATTTTACATTAAGGTTAATATAAGAATTCAGGGAAATTCTATCACATTTGTTCAATTTACGTCGCTCCTATTTCAGATAGCGTATTGGGCTAAGCGGCATCTCAAAGCGCATGAGATGGCGAATAAAATGCACTATTAAACTTACAGGCTAGGGCGAACAGAGACCCGATTAGAACATTTTACATTACGGTTAATAAAAGAATTCAGCGAAATTCTATCACATTTGTTCAATTTACGTCTCTCCTATTTCAGATAGCGTAGTGGGCTAAGCGGCATCTCAAAGCGCATGAAATGACGAGTGAAATGCACTATTAAACTTCTAGGGTAAGGCAAAGGGAGACCCGATTAGATCATTTTATATTACGGTTAATATAAGAATTCAGCGTAATTCTATCACATTTGTTCAATTTACGTCGCTCCTATTTCAGATAGCGTATTGTGCTAAGCGGCATCTCAAAGCGCATGAAATGGCGAGTAAAATGCACTATTAAACTTCTAGGGTAGGTCTAACAGAGACCCGTTAGATCATTTTATATTACCGTCAATTTAGGAATTCAGCAAAATTCTATCACATTTGTTCAATTTACGTCGCTCCTATTTCAGATAGCGTACTGGGCGAGGCGGCATCTTAATGCGCGTGGAATGGCGAGTAAAACGCCCTGTTGAACTTCTATAATAGGGCAATCAGAGACCCGATTAGATCATTTTATAATTTGGTTAATATAAGAATTCAGCGAAATTCTATCACATTTATTCAATTTACGTCGCTCCTATTTCAGATAGCTTATAGGGCTAAGCGGCATCTCGAAGCGCATGGAATGTCCAATAAAATGCACTGTTAATCTTCTTGGCTAGGGCAAACAGAGACCCGATTAGATCATTTTACATTAAGGTTAATATAAGAATTCAGGGAAATTCTATCACATTTGTTCAATTTACGTCGCTCCTATTTCAGATAGCGTATTCGGCTAAGCGGCATCTCAAGCGCATGAAATGATGAGTGAAATGCACCATTAAACTTCTATCATAGGGCAATCAGAGACCCGATTAGATCATTTTATATTTTGGTTAATATATGAATTCAGCGAAACTCTATCACATTTGTTCAATTTACGTCGCTCCTATTTCAGTTAGCGTGTTGGGCTAAGCGGAATCTCAAAGCGCATGAAATGACGAGTAAAAACGCACTATTAAACTTCTAGGGTAAAGCACAAAGAGACCCGATTAGATCATTTTATGTTACGGTTAATATAAGAATACAGCGTAATTCTATCACATTTGTTCAACCTACGTCGCTCCTATTTCAGATAGCGTACTGGGCTAGGCGGCAGCATAAAGCGCGTGGAAGGACGAGCAAAATGCACTACTAAACTTCTATGATAGGGCAATCAGAGACCCGATTAGACCATTTTATATTTTGTTTAATATAAGATTTCAGGGAAATTCTATCACATTTGTTCAATTTACGTCGCTCATATTTCAGATAGCGTATTGGGCTAAGCGGCATCTCAAAGCGCATGAAATGGCGAGTAAAATGCACTATTAAACTTTCTAGGGTAGGTCTAACAGAGACCCGATTAGATCATTTTATATTACCGTCAATTTAGGAATTCAGCAAAATTCTATCACATTTGTTCAATTTACGTCGCTCCTATTTCAGGTAGCGTACTGGGCTATGCGGCATCTCAAGGCGCATGAAATGACGAGTGAAATGCAACATTAAACTTCTAGGGTAGGGCGAACAGAGACCCGATTAGATCATTTTACATTAAGGTTAATATAAGAATTCAGCAAAATTCTATCACATTTGTTCAATTTACGTCGTTCATATTTCAGATAGCGTACTGTGCTAAGCGGCATCTCAAAGCGCATGAAATGGCGAGTAAAATGCACTCCTAAACTTCTATGATAGGGCAATCAGAGACCCGATTAGATCATTTTATATTTTGTTTAATATAAGATTTCAGAGAAATTTTATCACATTTGTTCAATTTACGTCGCTCATATTTCAGATAGCGTATTGGGCTAAGCGGCATCTCAGAGCGCATGAAATGGCGAGTAAAATGCACTATTATACTTCTAGGGTAGGGCAAACAGAGACCCGATTAGATCATTTTGTATTATGGTTAATTTAAGAATTCAGCAAAATTCTATCACATTTGTTCAATTTACGTCCGTCCTATTTAAGATAGCGTATTGGGCTAAGCAGCATCTCAAAGCGCACGGAATGTCGAATAAAATGCACTATTAATCTTCTAGGCTAGGGCAAACAGAGACCCGATTAGATCATTTTACATTAAGGTTAATATAAGATTTCAGGGAAATTCTATCACATTTGTTCAATTTACGTCGCTCCTATTTCAGATAGCGTATTGGGCTAAGCGGCATCTCAAAGCGCATGAGATGGCGAATAAAATGCACTATTAAACTTATAAGCTAGGGCGAACAGAGACCCGATTAGATCATTTTACATTACGGTTAATAAAAGAAATTCAGCGAAATTCTATCACATTTGTTCAATTTACGTCTCTCCTATTTCAGATAGCGTAGTGGGCTAAGCGGCATCTCAAAGCGCATGCAATGACGAGTGAAATGCACTATTAAACTTCTAGGGTAACGCAAAGAGAGACCCGATTAGATCATTTTATATTACGGTTAATATAAGAATTCAGCGTAATTCTATCACATTTGTTCAATTTACGTCGCTCCTATTTCAGATAGCGTATTGTGCTAAGCGGCATCTCAAGCGCATGAAATGGCGAGTAAAATGCACTATTAAACTTCTAGGGTAGGTCTAACAGAGACCCGATTAGATCATTTTATATTACCGTCAATTTAGGAATTCAGCAAAATTCTATCACATTTGTTCAATTTACGTCGCTCCTATTTCAGGTAGCGTACTGGGCTAGGCGGCATCTCAAGGCGCATGAAATGACGAGTGAAATGCAACATTAAACTTCTAGGGTAGGGCGAACAGAGACCCGATTAGATCATTTTACATTAAGGTTAATATAAGAATTCAGCAAAATTCTATCAGATTTGTTCAATTTCCGTCGCTCATATTTCAGATAGCGTACTGTGCTAAGCGGCATCTCAAAGCGCATGAAATGGCGAGTAAAATGCACTCCTTAAACTTCTATGATAGGCAATCAGAGACCCGATTAGATCATTTTATATTTTGTTTAATATAAGATTTCAGAGAAATTTTATCACATTTGTTCAATTTACGTCGCTCATATTTCAGATAGCGTATTGGGCTAAGCGGCATCTCAGAGCGCATGAAATGGCGAGTAAAATGCACTATTATACTTCTAGGGTAGGGCTACCAGAGACCCGATTAGATCATTTTGTATTATGGTTAATTTAAGAATTCAGCAAAATTCTATCACATTTGTTCAATTTACCGTCGGTCCTATTTAAGATAGCGTATTGGGCTAAGCAGCATCTCAAAGCGCACGGAATATCGAATAAAATGCACTATTAATCTTCTAGGCTAGGGCAAACAGAGACCCGATTAGATCATTTTACATTAAGGTTAATATAAGAATTCAGGGAAATTCTATCACATTTGTTCAATTTACGTCGCTCCTATTTCAGATAGCGTATTGGGCTAAGCGGCATCTCAAAGCGCATGAGATGGCGAATAAAATGCACTATTAAACTTATAAGCTAGGGCGAACAGAGACCCGATTAGATCATTTTACATTACGGTTAATAAAAGAATTCAGCGAAATTCTATCACATTTGTTCAATTTACGTCTCTCCTATTTCAGATAGCGTAGTGGGCTAAGCGGCATCTCAAAGCGCATGCAATGACGAGTGAAATGCACTATTAAACTTCTAGGGTAAGGCAAAGAGAGACCCGATTAGATCATTTTATATTACGGTTAATATAAGAATTAAGCGTAATTCTATCACATTTGTTCAATTTACGTCACTCCTATTTCAGATAGCCTACTGGGCTAGCCGCCATCTTAAAGCGCGTGTAATAGCGAGTAAAATGCACTATTAGCCTTCTATGATAGGGCAATCAGAGACCCGATTAGATCATTTTATATTTTGGTTAATATAAGAATTCAGCGAAATTCTATCGCATTTGTTCAATTTACGTCGCTCCTATTTCAGATAGCGAATTGGGCTAAGCGGCATCTCAAAGCGCATGAAATGACGAGTAAAATGCACTATTAAACTTCTAGGGTAGGACAAGCAGTGACCCGATTAGACCATTTTATATTATGGTTAATTTAAGATTTCAGCAAAATTCTATCACATTTGTTCAATTTACGTCGCTCCTATTTCAGATAGCGTACTGGGCTAGGCGTCAGCTTAAAGCGCGTGGAATGGCGAGTAAAATGCACTATTAAACTTCTATGATAGGGCAATCAGAGACCCGATTAGATCATTTTATATTTTGGTTAATATAAGAATTCATCGAAATTCTATCACATTTGTTCAATTTACGTCGCTCACGTTTCATATAGCGTATTGGGCTAAGCGGCATCTCAAAGCGCATGAAATGGCGAGTAAAATGCACTATTAAACTTCTAGGGTAGGGCAAACAGAGACCCGATTAGATCATTTTATATTATGGTTAATTTAATCATTCAGCAAAATTCTATCACTTTTGTTCAATTTACGTCGTTCGTATTTCAGATAGCGTACTGGGCTAGGCGGCACCTTAAAGCGCGTGGAATGGCGATTAAAATGCACTATTAAGCTTCTATGATAGGGCAATAAGAGACCCGATTAGATCATTTTATATTTTGGTTAATATAAGAATTCAGCGAAATTCCATCAAATTTATTCAATTTACGTCGCTCCTATTTCAGATAGCGTATTGGGCTAAGCGGCATCTCAAAGCGCATGAAGTGGCGAGTAAAATGCACTATTAGATTTCTATGGTAGGGCGTACAGAGACCCGATTAGATCATTTTATATTATGGTTAATTTAAGAATTCAGCAAAATTCTATCACATTTGTTCAATTTACGTCGCTCCTATTTCAGATACCGTACTGGGCTCGGCGGCATCTTAAATCGCGTGGAATGGCGAGTGAAATGCACTATTAGACTTCTATGGTAGGGCGAACAGAGACCCGATTAGATCATTTTATATTATGGTTAATTTAAGAATTCAGCGAAATTCTATCACATCTGTTCAATTTACGTCGCTCCTATTTCAGATAGCGTACTGGGCGAGGCGGCATCTTAAAGCGCGTGGAATGGCGAGTAAAATGCACTATTAGCCTTCTATGATAGGGCAATCAGAGACCCGATTAGATCATTTTATAGTAATGTTAATATAAGAATTAAGCGTAATTCTATCACATTTGGTCAATTTACGTCGCTCCTATTTCGGATAGCGTACTGGACTAAGCGGCATCTTAAAGCGCGTGGAATGGCGAGTAAAATGCACTATTAAACTTCTAGGGTAGGGCAAACAGAGACCCGATTAGATCATTTTATATTGTAGTTAATTTCAGAATTCAGCGAAATTCTATCACATTTGTTCAATTTACGTCGCTCCTATTTCAGATAGCGTATTGGGCTAAGCGGCATCTCAAAGCGCATGAAATGGCGAGTAAAATGCACTATTATACTTCTAGGCTAGGGCGAACAGAGACCCGTTTAGATAATTTTACATTATGGTTAATAAAAGAATTCAGCGAAATTCTATCACATTTGTTCACCTTACGTCGCTCCTATTTCAGATAGCGTATTGGGCTAAGCGGCATCTCAATGCGCATGAAATGGCGAGTAAAACGCACTATTAAACTTCTAGGGTAGGGCAAACTGAGACCCGATGAGATCATTTTATATTATGGTTAATTTAAGAATTCAGCAAAATTCAATCACATTTGTTCAATTTACGTCGCTCCTATTTCAGATAGCGTACTAGGCTAGGCGGCATCTTAAAGCGCGTGGAATGGCGAGTGAAATGCACTATTAGACTTCTATGGTAGGGCGAACAGAGACCCGATTAGATCATTTTATATTATGGTTAATTTAAGAATTCAGCGAAATTCTATCACATTTGTTCAATTTACGTCGCTCCTATTTCAGATAGCGTATTGGGGCAAGCGGCATCTCAAAGAGCATGAAATGGCGAGTAAATTGCAGTATTAAACTTCTAGGATAAGGCAAACAGAGACCCGATTAGATCTTTTTACATTAAGGTTAATATAAGTATCCAGGGAAATTCTATCACATTTGTTCAATTTACGTCGCTCCTATTCCAGATAGTGTATTGGGCTATGCGGCACCTTAAAGCACATGAAATGGCGAGTAAAATGCACTATTAAACTTCTATGATAGGGCAAACAGAGACCCGATTATATCATTTTATATTACGGTTAATATAAGAATTCAGCGAAATTCTATCACATTTGTCCAATTTACGTCGCTCCTATTTCAGATAGCGAATTGGGCCAAGCGGCATCTCAAAGCGCATGGAATGGCGAATAAAATGCACTATTAAACTTCTAGGGTAGGGCAAACAGAGACCCGATTAGATCATTTTATATTATGGTTAATTTAAGAATTCAGCAAAATTCTATCACATTTGTTCAATTTACGTCGCTCCTATTTCAGATACCGTACTGGGCTCGGCGGCTTCTTAAAGCGCGTGGAATGGCGAGTGAAATGCACTATTAGACTTCTATGGTAGGGCGAACAGAGACCCGATTAGATCATTTTATATTTTGGTTAATATAAGAATTCAGCGAAATTCTATCACATCTGTTCAATTTACGTCGCTCCTATTTCAGATAGCGTACTAGGCTAGGCGGCATCTTAAAGCGCCCGGAATGTCGAGTAAAATGCACTATTAAACTTCTATGATAGGGCAATCAGAGACCCGATTAGATCATTTTATATTTTGGTTAATATAAGAATTCAGCGAAATTCTATCACATTTGTTCAATTTACGTCGCTCCAATTTCAGATAGCGTACTGGGCTAGGCGTCAGCATAAAGCGCGTGGAATGGCGAGTAAAATGCACTATTAAACTTCTATGATAGGGCAATCAGAGACCCGATTAGATCATTTTATATTTTGGTTAATATAAGAATTCAGCGAAATTCTATCACATTTGTTCCATTTATATCGCTCCTATTTCAGATAGCGTATTTGGCTAAGCGGCATCTCAAAGCGCATGAAATAAGGAGTAAAATGCACTATTAAAGTTCTAGGGTAGGGCAAACAGAGACCCGACTAGATCATTTTATATTATGGTTAATTTAAGAATTCAGCGAAATACTATCACATTCGTTCAATTTACGTCGCTCCTATTTCAGATAGCGTATTGGGCAAAGCGGCATCTCAAAGCGCATGAAATGACGAGTAAAATGCACTATTACACTTCTAGGGTAGGACAAGCAGTGACCCGATTAGACCATTTTATATTATGGTTAATTTAAGAATTCAGCAAAATTCTATCACATTTGTTCAATTTACGTCGCTCCTATTTCAGATAGCGTACTGGGCTAGGCGTCAGCTTAAAGCGCGTGGAATGGCGAGTAAAGTGCACTGTTAAACTTCTATGATAGGGCAATCAGAGACCCGATTAGATCATTTTATATTTTGGTTAATATAAGAATTCAGCGAAATTCTATCACATTTGTTCAATTTACGTCGCTCCAATTTCAGATAGCGTACTGGGCTAGGCGTCAGCATAAAGCGCGTGGAATGGCGAGTAAAATGCACTATTAAACTTCTATGATAGGGCAATCAGAGACCCGATTAGATCATTTTATATTTTGGTTAATATAAGAATTCAGCGATATTCCATCAAATTTATTCAATTTACGTCGCTCCTATTTCAGATAGCGTATTGGGCTAAGCGGCATCTCAAAGCGCATGAAGTGGCGAGTAAGATGCACTATTAGATTTCTATGGTAGGGCGTACAGAGACCCGATTAGATCATTTTATATTATGGTTAATTTAAGAATTCAGCAAAATTCTATCACATTTGTTCAATTTACGTCGCTCCTATTTCAGATACCGTACTGGGCTCGGCGGCATCTTAAAGCGCGTGGAATGGCGAGTGAAATGCACTATTAGACTTCTATGGTAGGGCGAACAGAGACCCGATTAGATCATTTTATATTATGGTTAATTTAAGAATTCAGCGAAATTCTATCACATTTGTTCAATTTACGTCGCTCCTATTTCAGATAGCGTATTGGGGTAAGCGGCATCTCAAAGAGCATGAAATGGCGAGTAAATTGCAGTATTAAACTTCTAGGATAAGGCAAACAGAGACCCGATTAGATCTTTTTACATTAAGGTTAATATAAGAATCCAGGGAAATTCTATCACATTTGTTCAATTTACGTCGCTCCTATTCCAGATAGTGTATTGGGCTATGCGGCACCTTAAAGCACATGAAATGGCGAGTAAAATGCACTATTAAACTTCTATGATAGGGCAAACAGAGACCCGATTATATCATTTTATATTACGGTTAATATAAGAATTCAGCGAAATTCTATCACATTTGTTCAATTTACGTCGCTCCTATTCCAGATAGTGTGTTGGGCTATGCGGCACCTTAAAGCACATGAAATGGAGAATAAAATGCACTATTAAACTTCTAGGCTAGGGAGAACAGAGACCCGATTAGATCATTTTATACTATGGTTAATTTAAAAATTCAGCAAAATTCTATCACATTTGTTCAATTTACGTCGCTCCTATTTCAAATAGCGAACTGGGCTATGCGGCACCTTAAAGCGCTCGGAATGGCGATTAAAATGCACTATTAAACTTCTATGCTAGGGCAATCAGAGACCCGATTAGATCATTTTATATTTTGGTTAATATAAGAATTCAGTGAAATTCAATCACATTTGTTCAACTTACGTCGCTCCTAATTTAGATAGCGTACTGGGCTAGGCGGCATCTTAAAGCGAGTGGAATGGCGAGTAAAATGCACTGCTAAACTTCTATGATAGGGCAATCAGAGACCCGATTAGATCATTTTATATTTTGTTTAATATAAGATTTCAGGGAAATTCTATCACGTTTGTTTAATTTACGTCGCTCCTATTTCGGATAGTGTACTGGGCTAGGCGGCATCCTAAAGCGCGTGGAGTGGCGAGTAAAATGCACTATTAAACTTCTAGGGTAGGACAAGCAGTGACCCGATTAGACCATTTTATATTATGGTTAATTTAAGAATTCAGCAAAATTCTATCACATTTGTTCAATTTACGTCGCTCCTATTTCAGATAGCGTACTGGGCTAGGCGTCAGCTTAAAGCGCGTGGAATGGCGAGTAAAATGCACTATTAAACTTCTATGATAGGGCAATCAGAGACCCGATTAGATCATTTTATATTTTGGTTAATATAAGGATTCATCGAAATTCTATCACATTTGTTCAATTTACGTCGCTCACGTTTCACATAGCGTATTGGGCTAAGCGGCATCTTAAAGCGCATGAAATGGCGAGTAAAATGCACTATTAAACTTCTAGGGTAGGGCAAACAGAGACCCGATTAGATCATTTTATATTATGGTTAATTTAATCATTCAGCAAAATTCTATCACTTTTGTTCAATTTACGTCGTTCGTATTTCAGATAGCGTACTGGGCTAGGCGGCACCTTAAAGCGCGTGGAATGGCGATTAAAATGCACTATTAAGCTTCTTTGATAGGGCAATAAGAGACCCGATTAGATCATTTTATATTTTGGTTAATATAAGAATTCAGCGAAATTCCATCACATTTATTCAATTTACGTCGCTCCTATTTCAGATAGCGTATTGGGCTAAGCGGCATCTCAAAGCGCATGAAATGGCGAGTAAAATGCACTATTAGATTTCTGTGGTAGGGCGTACAGAGACCCGATTAGATCATTTTATATTATGGTTAATTTAAGAATTCAGCGAAATTCTATCACATTTGTTCAATTTACGTCGCTCCTATTTCAGATAGCGTATTGGGCTAAGCGGCATCTCAAAGAGCATGAAATGGCGAGTAAATTGCAGTATTAAACTTCTAGGATAAGGCAAACAGAGACCCGATTAGATCTTTTTACATTAAGGTTAATATAAGAATCCAGGGAAATTCTATCACATTTGTTCAATTTACGTTGCTCCTATTCCAGATAGTGTATTGGGCTATGCGGCACCTTAAAGCACATGAAATGGCGAGTAAAATGCACTATTAAACTTCTATGATAGGGCAAACAGAGACCCGATTATATCATTTTATATTACGGTTAATATAAGAATTCAGCGAAATTCTATCACATTTGTTCAATTTACGTCGCTCCTATTCCAGATAGTGTGTTGGGCTATGCAGCACCTTAAAGCACATGAAATGGAGAATAAAATGCACTATTAAACTTCTAGGCTAGGGAGAACAGAGACCCGATTAGATCATTTTACATTATGGTTCATAAAAGAATTCAGCGAAATTGTATCACATTTTTTCAACTTACGTCGCTCCTATTTCAGATAGCGTATTGGGCTAAGCGGCATCTCAAAGCGCATGAAATGGCGAGTGAAATGCACTATTAAACTTCTAGGGTAGGGCAATCAGTGACCCGATTAGATCAATTTATATTATATTTAACTTAAGAATTCAGCGAAATTCTATCACATTTGTTCAATTTACGTCGCTCCTATTTCGGATAGCGTATTGGGCTAAGCGGCATCTCAAAGCGCATGAAATGGCGAGCAAAATGCACTATTAAACTTCTAGGGTAGGGCAAACAGAGACCCGATTAGATCATTTTATACTATGGTTAATTTAAGAATTCAGCAAAATTCTATCACATTTGTTCAATTTACGTCGCTCCTATTTCAAATAGCGAACTGGGCTATGCGGCACCTTAAAGCGCTCGGAATGGCGATTAAAATGCACTATTAAACTTCTATGCTAGGGCAATCAGAGACCCGATTAGATCATTTTATATTTTGGTTAATATAAGAATTCAGTGAAATTCTATCACATTTGTTCAACTTACGTCGCTCCTAATTTAGATAGCGTACTGGGCTAGGCGGCATCTTAAAGCGAGTGGAATGGCGAGTAAAATGCACTGCTAAACTTCTATGATAGGGCAATCAGAGACCCGATTAGATCATTTTATATTTTGTTTAATATAAGATTTCAGGGAAATTCTATCACGTTTGTTTAATTTACGTCGCTCCTATTTCGGATAGTGTACTGGGCTAGGCGGCATCCTAAAGCGCGTGGAGTGGCGAGTAAAATGCACTATTAATCTTCTATGATAGGGCAATCAGAGACCCGATTAGATCATTTTATATTTTGGTAAATATAAGAATTCAGCGAAACTCTATCAGATTTGTTCAATTTACGTCGCTCGTATTTCAGATAGCGTATTGGGCTAAGCGGCATCTCAAAGCGCATGAAATGGCGAGGAAAATGCACTATTAAACGTCTAGGGTAGGGCAAACAGAGACCCGATTAGATCATTTTATGTTATGGTTAATTTAAGAATTCAGCAAAATTCTGTCACATTTGTTCAATTTACGTCGCTCCTATTTCAGATAGCGTATTGGGCTAAGCGGCATCTCAAAGCGCATGAAATGGAGAATAAAATGCACTATTAAACTTCTAGGCTAGGGAGAACAGAGACCCGATTAGATCATTTTACATTCTGGTTCATAAAAGAATTCAGCGAAACTCTATCACATTTTTTCAACTTACGTCGCTCCTATTTCAGATAGCGTATTGGGCTAAACGGCATCTCAAAGCGCATGAAATGGCGAGTGAAATGCACTATTAGACTTCTATGGTAGGGCGAACAGAGACCCGATTAGATCATTTTACATTAAGGTTAATAAAAGAATTCAGGGAAATTCTATCACATTTGATCAATTTACGTCGCTCCTATTCCAGATAGCGTATTGGGCTATGCGGCATCTCAAAGCACATGAAATGGCGAGTAAAATGCCCTATTAAACTTCTAGGGTAGGTCAAACAGAGACCCGATTAGATCATTTTATATTATGGTTAATTTAAGAATTCAGCAAAATTCTATCACATTTGTTCAATTTACGTCGCTCCTATTTCAGATAGCGTATTGGGCTAAGCGGCATCTCAAAGCGCATGAAATGGCGAGTAAAATGCACTATTAAACTTCTAGGGTACGGCAAGCAGAGACCCGATTACATCATCTCATATTATGGTTAATTTAAGAATTCAGCAAAATTCTATCACATTGTTCAATTTACGTCGCTCCTATTTCAGATAGCGTACTGGGCTAGGCGGCAACTTAAAGCGCGTGGAATGGCGAGTAAAATGCACTATTAAACTTCTATGATAGGGCAATCAGTGACCCGATTAGATCATTTTATATTTTGTTTAATATAAGATTTCAGGGGAATTCTATCACATTTGTTCAATTTACGTCGCTCCTATTTCAGATATGGTATTGGGCTAAGAGGCATCTGAAGGCGCATGAAATGGCGAGTAAAATGCACTATTAAACTTCTAGGGTTGGGCAAACAGAGACCCGATTAGATCATTTTATATTATGGTTAATTTAAGATATCAGCTAAATTTTATCACATCTGTTCAATTTACGTCGCTCCTATTTCAGGTAGCGTACTGGGCTAGGCGGCATCTTAAAGCGCGTGGAATGGCGAGTAAAATGCACTACTAAACTTCTATGATAGGGCAATCAGAGACCCGATTAGATCATTTTATATTTTGTTTAATATAAGATTTCAGGGAAATTCCATCGCAGTTGTTCAATTTACGTCGCTCCTATTTCAGATAGCGTATTGGGCTAAGCGGCATCTCAAGGCGCATGAAATGGAGAATAAAATGCTCTATTAAACTTCTAGGCTAGGGAGAACAGAGACCCGATTAGATCAATTTACATTATGGTTCATAAAAGAATTCAGCGAAATTCTATCACATTTTTTCAACATAAGTCGCTCGTATTTCAGATAGCGTATTGGGCTAACCGGCAGCTCAAAGCGCATGAAATGGCGAGTAAAATGCAATATTAAGCTTCTAGGGTAGGGCAAACAGATACCCGATTAGATCATTTTATATTATGGTTAATTTAAGAATTCAGCAAAATTCTATCAGATTTGTTCAATTTACGTCGCTCCTATTTCAGATAGCGTATTGGGCTAAGCGGCATCTCAAAGCGCATGAAATGGCGAGTGAAATGCACTATTAGACTTCTATGGTAGGGCGAACAGAGAGCCGATTAGATCATTTTACATTAAGGTTAATATAAGTATTCAGGGAAATTCTATGACATTTGATCAATTTACGTCGCTCCTATTCCAGATAGCGTATTAGGCTATGCGGCATCTCAAAGCACATGAAATGCCGAGTAAAATGCACTATTAAACTTCTAGGGTAGGTCAAACAGAGACCCGATTAGATCATTTTATATTATGGTTAATTTAAGAATTCAGTGAAATTCTATCACGTTTGTTCAATTTACGTCGCTCCTATTTCAGATAGCGTATTGGGCTAAGCGGCATCTCAAAGCGCGCGGAATGGAGAGTAAAATGCACAATTAAACTTCTATGCTAGGGCAATCAGAGACCCGATTAGCTCATTTTATATTTTGGTTAATATAAGAATTAAGTGAAATTCTATCACATTTGTTCAATTTACGTCGCTCCTATTTCAGATAGCGTACTGGGCTAGGCGGCAACTTAAAGCGCGTGGAATGGCGAGTAAAATGCACTGTTAAACTTCTATGATAGGGCAATCAGTGACCCGATTACATCATCTCATATTATGGTTAATTTAAGAATTCAGCGAAATTCTATCACCTTTGTTCAACTTATATCGCTCCTATTTCAGATAGCGTATTAGGCTAAGCGGCATCTCAAAGCGCATGAAATGACGAGTAAAATGCACTATTAAAGTTCTAGGGTAGGGCAAACAGAGACCCGATTAGATCATTTTATATTATGGTTAATTTAAGAATTGAGCGAAATTCTATCACATTCGTTCAATTTACGTCGCTCCTATTTCAGATAGCGTATTGGGCAAAGCGGCATCTCAAAGCGCATGAAATGACGAGTAAAATGCACTATTAAACTTCTAGGGTAGGGCAAGCAGAGACTCGATTAGATCATTTTATATTATGGTTAATTTAAGATTTCAGCAAAATTCTATCACATTCGTTCAATTTAGGTCGCTCCTATTTCAGATAGCGTATTGGGCTATACGGCATCTCAAAGCGCATGAAATGGCGAGTAAAATGCACTGGTAAACTTCTAGGGTAGGGCAAGCAGAGACCCGATTAGATCATTTTATATTATGGTTAATTTAAGAATTCAGCAAAATTCTATCACATTCGTTCAATTTAGGTCGCTCCTATTTCAGATAGCGTACTGGGCTAGGCGGCATCTTAAAGCGCGTGGAATGCCGAGTAAAATCCACTATTAAACTTCCAGGCTAGGGCGAACAGAGACCAGATTAGATCATTTTACATTCTGGTTAATAAAGTAATTCAGCGAAATTCTATCACATTTGTTCAACTTTCGTCGCTCCTATTTCAGATAGCGTATTAGGCTAAGCGGCATCTCAAAGCGCATGAAATGGCGAGTAAAATGCACTATTAAACTACTAGGGTAGGGCAAACAGAGACCCGATTAGATCATTTTATGTTATGGTTAATTTAAGAATTCAGCAAAATTCTATCACATTTGTTCAATTTACGTCGCTCCTATTTCAGATAGCGTACTGGGCTAGGCGGCAACTTAAAGCGCGTGGAATGGCGAGTAAAATGCACTGTTAAACTTCTATGATAGGGCAATCAGTGACCCGATTAGATCATTTTATATTATAGTTAATTTAAGAATTCAGCGAAATTCTATCACATTTGTTCAATTTACGTCGCTCCTATTTCAGATAGCGCATTGGGCTAAGCGGCATCTCAAAGCGCATGAAATGGCGAGTAAAATGCAATACTAAACTTCTAGGATATGGCAAACAGAGACCCGATTAGATCATTTTATATTTTGGTTAATATAAGAATTCAGCGAAATTCTATCACATTTCTTCAATTTACGTCGCTCATATTTCAGATAGCGTATTGGACTAAGCGGCATCTCAAAGCGCATGAAATGGCGAGTAAAATGCACTATTAAACTTCTAGGGTAGGGCAATCAGTGACCCGATTAGATCAATTTATATAATAGTTAATTTAAGAATTCAGCGAAATTCTATCACATTTGTTCAATTTACGTCGCTCCTATTTCAGATAGCGTATTGGGCTAAGCGGCATCTCAAAGCGCATGAAATGGCGAGCAAAATGCACTATTAAACTTCTAGGGTAGGGCAAACAGAGACCCGATTAGATCATTTTATACTATGGTTAATTTAAGAATTCAGCAAAATTCTATCACATTTGTTCAATTTACGTCGCTCCTATTTCAGATAGTGTATTGGGCTAAGCGGCATCTCAAAGCGCATGAAATGGCGAGTAAAATGCACTATTAAACTTCTAGGGTAGGGCAAGCAGAGACCCGATTACATCATCTCATATTATGGTTAATTTAAGAATTCAGCAAAATTCTATCACATTTGTTCAATTTACGTCGCCCCTATTTCAAATAGCGTATTGTGCTAAGCGGCATCTCAAAACGCATGAAATGGCGAGTGAAATGCACTATTAGACTTCTATGGTAGGGCGAACAGAGACACGATTACATCATTTTACATTAAGGTTAATATAAGAATTCAGGGAAATTCTATCACATTTGTTCAACTTACGTCGCTCCTATTTCAGTTAGCGTATTGGGCTAAGCGGCATCTCAAAGCGCATGAAATGGCGAGTAAAATGCACTATGAGATTTCTATGGTAGGGCATACAGAGACCCGATTAGATCATTTTATATTACGGTTAATATAAGAATTCAGCGTAATTCTATCACATTTGTTCAACTTACGTCGCTCCTATTTCAGGTAGCGTACTGTGCTAGGCGGCATCTTAAAGGGCGTGGAATGGCGAGTAAAATGCACTACTAAACTTCTATGATAGGGCAATCAGAGACCCGATTAGATCATTTTATATTTTGTTTAATATAAGATTTCAGGGAAATTCTATCGTATTTGTTCAATTTACGTCGCTCCTATTTCAGATAGCGTATTGGGCTAGGCGGCATCTCAATGCGCATGAAATGGCGAATAAAATGCACTATTAAACTTCTAGGCTAGGGCGAACAGAGACCCGATTAGATCATTTTATATTTTGGTTAATATAAGAATTCTACGAAATTCTATCACATTTGTTCAACTTACGTCGCTCCTATTTCAGATAGCGTACTGGGCTAGGCGGCATCTTAAAGCGCGTGGAATGGCGAGTAAAATGCACTACTAAACTTCTATGATAGGGCAATCAGAGACCCGATTAGATCATTTTATATTTTGGTTAATATAAGAATTCAGCGAAATTCTATCACATTTGTTCAATTTACGTCGCTCCTATTACAGATAGCTTATTGTGCTTAGCGGCATCTCAAAGCGCATGAAGTGACGAGTGAAATGCACTATTAAACTTCTAGGGTAGGGCATACAGAGACCCGATTAGATCATTTTATATTATAGTTAATTTAAGAATTCAGCGATATTCTATCACATTTGTTCAATTTACGTCGCTCCTATTTCAGATAGCGTATTGGGCTAAGCGGCATCTCAAAGCGCATGAAATGGCGAGTAAAATGCACTATTAAACTTCTAGGGTAGGGCAAGCAGAGACCCGATTACATCATCTCATATTATGGTTAATTTAAGAATTCAGCAAAATTCTATCACATTTGTTCAATTTACGTCGCTCCTATTTCAGATAGCGTATTGGGCTAAGCGGCATCTCAAAGCACATGAAATGGCGAGCAAAATGCACTATTAAACTTCTAGGGTAGGGCAAACAGAGACCCGATTAGATCATTTTATATTATGGTTAATATAAGAATTCAGCGAAATTCTATCACATTTGTTCAATTTACGTCGCTCCTATTTCAGATAGCGTATTGGGCTACGCGGCATCTCAAAGCGCATGAAATGGCGAATAAAATGCACTATTAAACTTCTAGGCTAGGGCGAACAGAGACCCGATTAGATCATTTTACATTCTGGTTAATAAAATAATTCAGCGAAATTCTGTCACATTTGTTCAACTTTCGTTGCTCCTATTTCAGATAGCGTATTGGCTTAAGCGGCATCTCAAAGCGCATGAAATGGCGAGTACAATGCACTATTAAACTTCTAGGGTAGGGCAAACAGAGACCCGATTAGATCATTTTATATTATGGTTAATTTAAGAATTCAGCCAAATTCTATCACATTTGTTCAATTTACGTCGCTCCTATTTCGGATAGCGTACTGGGCTAGGCGACATCCTAAAGCGCGTGGAGTGGCGAGTAAAATGCACTATTAAACTTGTATGATAGGGCAATCAGAGACGCGATTAGATCATTTTATATTTTGTTTAATACAAGATTTCAGGGAAATCCTATCACATTTGTTCTATTTACGTCGCTCCTATTTCAGTTAGCGTATTTGGCTAACCGGCATCTCAAAGCGCATGAAATGGCGAATAAAATGGACTATTAAACTTCTAGGGTAGGGCAAACAGAGACCCGATTAGATCATTTTATATTACGGTTAATATAAGAATTCAGCGTAATTCTATCACATTTCTTCAATTTACGTCGCTCCTATTTCAGATAGCGTATTGGGCTAAGCGGCATCTCAAAGCGCATGGAATGGCGTGTAAAATGCACGATTAAACTTCTAGGGTAGGGCAAACAGAGACCCGATTAGATCATTTTATACTTTGGTTAATATAAGAATTCAGCGAAATTCTATCACATTTGTTCAATTTACGTCTCTCCTATTTCAGACAGCTTATTGGGCTTAGCGGCAACTCAAATCGCATGAAATGGCGAACAAAATGCACTATTAAACTTCTAGGCTAGGGCGAACAGAGACCAGATTAGATCATTTTATATTTTGGTTAATATAAGAATTCTGCGAAATTCTATCACATTTGTTCAATTTACGTCTCTCCTATTTCAGACAGCTTATTGGGCTTAGCGGCAACTCAAATCGCATGAAATGGCGAACAAAATGCACTATTAAACTTCTAGGCTATGGCGAACAGAGATCAGATTAGATCACTTTATATTTTGGTTAACATAAGAATTCTGCGAAATTCTATCACATTTGTTCAATTTACGTCGCTCCTATTTCAGATAGCTTATTGGGCTTAGCGGCATCTCAAAGCGCATGAAGTGACGAGTGAAATGCACTATTAAACTTCTAGGGTAGGGCAAGCAGAGACCCGATTAGATCATTTTATATTATGGTTAATTTAAGAATTCAGCGAAATTCTATCACATTTGTTCCATTTACGTCGCTCCAATTTCAGATAGCGTATTGGGCTAAGCGGCATCTCAAAGCGCATGAAATGGCGAGCAAAATGCACTATTAAACTTCTAGGGTAGGGCAAACAGAGACCCGATTAGATCATTTTATATTATGGTTAATATAAGAATTCAGCGAAATTCTATCACATTTGTTCAATTTACGTCGCTCATATTTCAGATAGCGTATTCGGCTAAGCGGCATCTCAAAGCGCATGAAATGACGAGTAAAATGCACTATTAAACTTCTAGGGTAGGGCAAGCAGAGACCCGATTAGATCATTTTATATTATGGTTAATTTAAGAATTCAGCAAAATTCTATCACATTCGTTCAATTTAGGTCGCACCTATTTCAGATAGCGTATTGGGCTAAGCGGCATCTCAAAGCGCATGAAATGGCGAGTGAAATGCACTATAAGACTTCTATGGTAGGGCGAACAGAGACCAGATTAGATCATTTTACATTCTGGTTAATAAAATAATTCAGCGAAATTCTATCACATATGTTCAACTTTCGTCGCTCGTATTTCAGATAGCGTATTGAGCTAAGCGGCATCTCGAAGCGCATGAAATGGCGAGTATAATGCACTATTAAACTTCTAGGATAAGGCAAACAGATACCCGATTAGATCATTTTATATTACGGTTAATATAAGAATTCAGTGAAATTCTATCACATTTGTTCAATTTACGTCGCCCCTATTTCAGATAGCGTATTGGGCAAAGCGGCATCTCAAAGCGCATGAAATGACGAGTAAAATGCACTATTAAAGTTCTAGGGTAGGGCAAACAGATACCCGATTAGATCATTTTATATTACGGTTAATATAAGAATTCAGTGAAATTCTATCACATTTGTTCAATTTACGTCGCCCCTATTTCAGATAGCGTATTGGGCAAAGCGGCATCTCAAAGCGCATGAAATGACGAGTAAAATGCACTATTAAAGTTCTAGGGTAGGGCAAACAGAGACCCGATTAGATCATTTTATATTATGGTTAATTTAAGAATTCAGCAAAATTCTATCACATTTGTTCAATTTACGTCGCTCCTATTTCGGATAGCGTACTGGGCTAGGCGGCATCCTAAAGCGCGTGGAATGGCGAGTAAAATGCACTATTAAACTTGTATGATAGGGCAATCAGAGACGCGATTAGATCATTTTATATTTTGGTTAATATAAGAATTCAACGAAATTCTATCACATTTGTAAAATTTACGTCGCTCCTATTACAGATAGCTTATTGGGCTTAGCGGCATCTCAAAGCGCATGAAATGACGAGTGAAATGCACTATTAAACTTCTAGGGTAGGGCAAACAGAGACCCGATTAGATCATTTTATATTATGGTTAATTTAAGAATTCAGCAAAATTCTATCACATTTGTTCAATTTACGTCGCTCCTATTTCAGATAGCGTACTGGGCTAGGCGGCATCATAAAGCGGGTGGAATGGCGAGTAGAATGCACTATTAAAATTCTATGGTAGGGCAAACAGAGACTCGATTAGATCATTTTACATTAATGTTAATGAAAGAATTCAGCGAAATTCTATCACATTTGTTCAACTTACGTCGCTCCTATTTCAGATAGCGTATTGGGCTAAGCGGCACCTCAAAGCGCATGAAATGGCGAGTGAAATGCACTATTAAACTTCTAGGGTAGGGCGAACAGAGACCCGATTGGATCATTTTACATTAAGGTTTATATAAGAATTCACGGAAATTCTATCACATTTGTTCAATATACGTCGCTCCTATTTCAGATAGCGTATTGGGCTAAGCGGCCCGTCAGAGCGCATGAAATGATGCGTAAAATGCGCTATTAAACTTCTAGGATAAGGCAAACGGAGACCCGATTAGATCATTTTATATTATGGTTAATTTAAGAATTCAGCGAAATTCTATCACATTTGTTCCATTTACGTCGCTCCAATTTCAGATAGCGTATTGGGCTAAGCGGCATCTCAAAGCGCATGAAATGGCGAGCAAAATGCACTATTAAACTTCTAGGGTAGGGCAAGCAGAGACCCGATTAGATCATTTTATATTATGGTTAATTTAAGAATTCAGCAAAATTCTATCACATTCGTTCAATTTAGGTCGCTCCTATTTCAGATAGCGTATTGGGCTAAGCGGCATCTCAAAGCGCATGAAATGGCGAGTGAAATGCACTATAAGACTTCTATGGTAGGGCGAACAGAGACCAGATTAGATCATTTTACATTCTGGTTAATAAAATAATTCAGCGAAATTCTATCACATATGTTCAACTTTCGTCGCTCGTATTTCAGATAGCGTATTGAGCTAAGCGGCATCTCGAAGCGCATGAAATGGCGAGTATAATGCACTATTAAACTTCTAGGATAAGGCAAACAGATACCCGATTAGATCATTTTATATTACGGTTAATATAAGAATTCAGTGAAATTCTATCACATTTGTTCAATTTACGTCGCCCCTATTTCAGATAAGCGTATGGGCAAGCGGCATCTCAAAGCGCATGAAATGACGAGTAAAATGCACTATTAAAGTTCTAGGGTAGGGCAAACAGATACCCGATTAGATCATTTTATATTACGGTTAATATAAGAATTCAGTGAAATTCTATCACATTTGTTCAATTTACGTCGACCCTATTTCAGATAGCGTATTGGGCAAAGCGGCATCTCAAAGCGCATGAAATGACGAGTAAAATGCACTATTAAAGTTCTAGGGTAGGGCAAACAGAGACCCGATTAGATCATTTTATTATGGTTAATTTAAGAATTCAGCAAAATTCTATCACATTTGTTCAATTTACGTCGCTCCTATTTCGGATAGCGTACTGGGCTAGGCGGCATCCTAAAGCGCGTGGAGTGGCGAGTAAAATGCACTATTAAACTTGTATGATAGGGCAATCAGAGACGCGATGTAGATTCATGTTATTTTGTTTAATACAAGATTTCAGGGAAATTCTATCACATGTGTACAATTCGTGCGCTCATATTTCAGATAGCGTATTGGGCTAAGCGGCATCTCAAAGCGCATGAAATGGCGAGTAAAATGCACTGGTTAAACTTCAATGATAGGGCAGTCAGAGACCCGATTAGATCATTTTATATTTGTTTAATATAAGATTTCAGGGAAATCCTATCACATTTGTTCTATTTACGTCGCTCCTATTTCAGTTAGCGTATTCGGCTAACCGGCATCTCAAAGCGCATGAAATGGCGAATAAAATGGACTATTAAACTTCTAGGGTAGTGCAAACAGAGACCCGATTAGATCATTTTATATTACGGTTAATATAAGAATTCAGCGTAATTCTATCACATTTCTTCAAATTACGTCGCTCCTATTTCAGATAGCGTACTGGGCTGGACGGCATCTTAAAGCGCGTGGAATGGCGAGTAAATGCACTATTAAACTTCTATGATAGGGGCATCAGTGACCTGATTAGATCATTTTATATTATAGTTAATTTAAGAATTCAGCGAAATTCTATCACATTGTTCAATTTACGTCGCTCCTATTTCAGATAGCGTATTGGGCTAAGCGGCATCTCAAAGCGCATAAATGGCGAGGAAAATGCATACTAAACTTCTAGGATAATGCAAACAGAGACCCGATTAGATCATTTTATATTTTTGTTAATATAAGAATTCAGCGAAATTCTATCACATTTGTTCAATTTACGTCGCTCATATTTCCGATAGCGTATTGGGCTAAGCGGCACCTCAAAGCGCATGAAATGGCGAGTAAAATGCACTATTATACTTCTAGGGTAGGGCAATCAGTGACCCGATTAGATCATTTTATATTATAGTTATTTAAGAATTCAGCGATATTCTATCACATTTGTTCAATTTTACGTCGCTCCTATTTCAGATAGCGTATTGGGCTAAGCGGCATCTCAAGCGCATGAAATGGCGAGCAAAATGCACTATTAAACTTCTAGGGTAGGGCAAACAGAGACCCGATTAGATCATTTTGTACTATGGTTATATAAGAATTCAGCAAATTCTATCACGTTCGTTCAATTTACGTCGCTCCTATTGCAGATAGCGTGTTGGGTTAAGCGGCATCTCGAAGCGCATGAAATGGCGAGAATAATGCACTATTAAACTTCTAGGATAAGGCAAACAGATACCCGATTAGATCATTTTATATTATGGTTAATATAAGAATTCCGCGAAATTCTATCACATTTGTTCAATTCGTGTCGTTCATATTTCAGATAGCGTATTGGGCTAAGCGGCATCTCAAAGCGCATGAAATGGCGAGTAAAATGCACTATTAAACTCCTAGGGTAGGGCAAACAGAGACCGATTAGATCATTTTATATTATGGTTAATTTAAGAATTCAGCAAGATTCTATCACATTTGTTGAATTTACGTCGCTCCTATTTCAGATAGCGTACTGGGCTAGGCGGCATCTTGAAGCGCCTGGAATGGCGAGTAAAATGCTCTATTAAACTTCTAGGGTAGGGCAATCAGAGACCCGATTAGTTCATTTTATATTTTGGTTAATATAAGAATCCAGCGAAATTCTATCACATTTGTTCAATTTACGTCGCTCCTATTTCAGATAGCGTATTGGGCTAAGCGGCATCTCAAAGCGCACGAAAGGGCGAGTAAAATGCACTATTAAACTTCTAGGGTGGGGCAATCAGAGACCCGATAAGAACATTTTATATTACGGTTAATATAAGAATTCAGCGAAGTTCTATCACATTTGTTCAATTTACGTCGCTCCTATTTCAGATAGCTTATTGGGCTAAGCGGCAACTCAAAGCGCATGAAATGACGAGTGAAATGCACTATTAAGCTTCTAGGGTAGGGCGAACAAAGACCAGATTAGATCATTTTACATTAAGGTTAAAATAAGAATTCAGCGAAATTCTATCACATTTGTTCAATTTACGTCGCTCCTATTTCAGATAGCGTATTGGGCTAAGCTGCATCTCAAAGCGCAAGAAATGGCTCGTACAATGCACTATTCAACTTCTAGGGTAGGGCAAACAGAGACCGGATTAGATCATTTTATATTTTGGTTAATATAAGAATTCAGCGAAATTCTATCACATTTGTTTAATTTACGTCGCTCCTATTTCAGATAGCGTATTGGGCTAAGCGGCATCTCAATGCGCATGAAATGGCCAGTAAAATGCACTATTAAACTTCTAGGATAAGGCAAACGGAGACCCGATTAGACCATTTCATATTACGGTTAATATAAGAATTCAGCGTTATTCTATCACATTTGTTCAACTTACGTCGCTCCTATTTCAGATAGCGTACTGGGCTAGGCGGCATCTTAAAGCGCGTGGAATGGCGAGCAAAATGCACTCTTAAACTTCTATGATAGGGCAATCAGAGTCCCGTTTAGATCATTTTATATTTTGTTTAATATAAGATTTCAGGGAAATTCTATCACATTTGTTCAATTTACGTCGCTCCTATTTCAGATAGCTATTGGGCTAAGCGGCATCTCAAAGCGCATGAAATGACGAGAGAAATGCACTATTAAACTTCTTGGGTAGGGCGAACAGAGACCCGATTACATCATTTTATATTATGGTTAATTTAAGAATTCAGCAAAATTCTATCACATTTGTTCAATTCACGTCGCTCCTATTTCAGATAGCGTACTGGGCTAGGCGGCATCTTAAAGCGCGTGGAGTGGCGAGTAAAATGCACTATTAAACTTCTATGATAGGGCAATCAGAGACCCGATTAGATCATTTTATATTTTGGTTAATATAAGAATTCAGCGAAATTCTATCACATTTGTTCAATTTACGTCGCTCCTATTTCAGATAGCTTATTGGGCTAAGCGGCATCTCAAAGCGCATGAAGTGGCGAGTAAAATGCACTATTAAACTTCTAGGGTAGGGCGAACAAAGACCCGATTAGATCATTTTACATTAAGGTTAATATAAGAATTCAGCGAAATTCTATCACATTTGTTCAATTTACATCGCTCCTATTTCAGATAGCGACTTGTGCTAAGCGGCATCTCAAAGCGCAAGAAATGACGAGTAAAGTGCACTATTAAACTTCTAGGGTAGGGCAAACAGAGACCCGATTACATCATTTTATATTTTGGTTAACATAAGAATTCAGCGAAATTCTATCACATTTGTTCAATTTACGTCGCTCCTATTTCAGATAGCGTACTGGGCTAGGGGGCATCTTAAAGCGCGTGGAGTGGCGAGTAAAATGCACTATTAAACTTCTATGATAGGGCAATCTGAGACCCGATTAGTTCATTTTATATTTTGGTTAATATAAGGATTCAGTGAAATTCTATCACATTTGTTCAACTTACGTCGCTCCTAATTTAGATAGCGTACTGGGCTAGGCGGCATCTTAAAGCGCGTGGAATGGCGAGTAAAATGCACTGCTAAACTTCTATGATAGGGCAATCAGAGACCCGATTAGATCATTTTATATTTTGTTTAATATAAGATTTCAGGGAAATTCTATCACGTTTGTTTAATTTACGTCGCTCCTATTTCGGATAGTGTACTGGGCTAGGCGGCATCCTAAAGCGCGTGGAGTGGCGAGTAAAATGCACTATTAATCTTCTATGATAGGGCAATCAGAGACCCGATTAGATCATTTTATATTTTGGTAAATATAAGAATTCAGCGAAACTCTATCAGATTTGTTCAATTTACGTCGCTCGTATTTCAGATAGCGTATTGGGCTAAGCGGCATCTCAAAGCGCATGAAATGGCGAGGAAAATGCACTATTAAACGTCTAGGGTAGGGCAAACAGAGACCCGATTAGATCATTTTATGTTATGGTTAATTTAAGAATTCAGCAAAATTCTGTCACATTTGTTCAATTTACGTCGCTCCTATTTCAGATAGCGTATTGGGCTAAGCGGCATCTCAAAGCGCATGAAATGGAGAATAAAATGCACTATTAAACTTCTAGGCTAGGGAGAACAGAGACCCGATTAGATCATTTTACATTCTGGTTCATAAAAGAATTCAGCGAAACTCTATCACATTTTTTCAACTTACGTCGCTCCTATTTCAGATAGCGTATTGGGCTAAACGGCATCTCAAAGCGCATGAAATGGCGAGTGAAATGCACTATTAGACTTCTATGGTAGGGCGAACAGAGACCCGATTAGATCATTTTACATTAAGGTTAATAAAAGAATTCAGGGAAATTCTATCACATTTGATCAATTTACGTCGCTCCTATTCCAGATAGCGTATTGGGCTATGCGGCATCTCAAAGCACATGAAATGGCGAGTAAAATGCCCTGTTAAACTTCTAGGGTAGGTCAAACAGAGACCCGATTAGATCATTTTATATTATGGTTAATTTAAGAATTCAGCAAAATTCTATCACATTTGTTCAATTTACGTCGCTCCTATTTCAGATAGCGTATTGGGCTAAGCGGCATCTCAAAGCGCATGAAATGGCGAGTGAAATGCACTATTAGACTTCTATGGTAGGGCGAACAGAGACCCGATTAGATCATTTTACATTAAGGTTAATAAAAGAATTCAGGGAAATTCTATCACATTTGATCAATTTACGTCGCTCCTATTCCAGATAGCGTATTGGGCTATGCGGCATCTCAAAGCACATGAAATGGCGAGTAAAATGCCCTATTAAACTTCTAGGGTAGGTCAAACAGAGACCCGATTAGATCATTTTATATTATGGTTAATTTAAGAATTCAGCAAAATTCTATCACATTTGTTCAATTTACGTCGCTCCTATTTCAGATAGCGTATTGGGCTAAGCGGCATCTCAAAGCGCATGAAATGGCGAGTAAAATGCACTATTAAACTTCTAGGGTTGGGCAAACAGAGACCCGATTAGATCATTTTATATTATGGTTAATTTAAGAATTCAGCGAAATCCTATCACATTTGTTCATTTTACGTCGCTCCTATTTCAGATAGCGTTTTGGGCTAAGCGGCATCTGAAAGCGCATGAAATGGCGAGTAAAATGCACTATTAAACTTCTAGGGCATGGTGAACAGAGACCCGATTAGATCATTTTACATTAAGGTTAATATAAGTGTTCAGGGAACTTCTATCACATTTGTTCAATTAACGCCGCTCCTATTTCAGACAGCTTATTGGGCTAAGCGGCATCTCAAAGCGCATGAAATGACGAGTAAAATGCACTATTAAACTTCTAGGGTAGGGCAATCAGAGACCCGATCAGATCATTTTATATTATGGTTAATTTAAGAATTCAGCAAAATTCTATCACATTTGTTCAATTTACGTCGTTCCTATTTCTGATAGCATACTGGGCTAGGCGGCATCTTAAAGCGCGTGGAATGGCGAGTAAAATGCACTATTAATCTTCTATGATAGGGCAATCAGAGACCCGATTAGATCATTTTATATTTTGGTTAATATAAGAATTCAGCGTTATTCTATCACATTTGTTCAACTTACGTCGCTCCTATTTCAGAAAGCGTCCTCGGATAGGCGGCATCTTAAAGCGCGTGGAATGGCGAGTAAAATGCACTATTAAACTTCTCGGGTAATGCAAACAGAGACCCGATTAGATCATTTTATATTACGGTTAATATAAGATTTCAGGGAAATTCTATCACATTTCTTCAATTTACGTCGCTCCTATTTCAGATAGCTATTGGGCTAAGCGGCATCTCAAAGCGCATGAAATGACGAGAGAAATGCACCATTAAACTTCTTGGGTAGGGCGAACAGAGACCCGATTACATCATTTTATATTATGGTTAATATAAGAATTCAGCGAAATTCTATCACATTTGTTCAATTTGCGTCGCTCCTATTTCAGATAGCGTATTGTGCTAAGCGGCATCTCAAAGGGCATGAAATGACGAATAAAATGCACTATTAAACTTCTAGGGTAGGGCAAACAGAGTCCCGATTAGGTCATTCCATATTATGGTTAATTTAAGAATTCAGCGAAATTCTATCACATTTGTTCAAGTTACATCGCTCCTATTTCAGATAGCTTATTGGGCTAAGCGGCATCTCAAAGCGCATGAAATGGCGAGTAAAATGCACTATTAAACTTCTAGGATAAGGCAAACAGAGACCCGATTAGATCATTTTATATTACGGTTAATACAAGAATTCAGCGTAATTCTGTCACATTTGTTCAAGTTACGTAGCTCCTATTTCAGATAGCGTACTGGGCTAGGCGGCAACTTAAACCGCGCGGAATGGCGAGTAAAATGCACTATTAAACTTCTAGGGTGGGGCAAGCAGAGACCCGATCAGATCATTTTATATTACGGTTAATATAAGAATTCAGCGGAGTTCTAGCACATTTGTTCAATTTACGTCGCTCTTATTTCAGATAGCTTACTTGGCTAAGCGGCAACTCAGAGCGCATGAAATGACGAGTGAAATGCACTGTTAAACTTCTAGGGTAGGGCGAACAAAGACCCGATTAGATCATTTTACATTAAGGTTAAAATAAGAATTCAGCGAAATTCTATCACTTTTGTTCAATTTACGTCGCTCCTATTTCAGATGGCGTATTGGGCTAAGCGGCATCTCAAAGCGCAAGAAATGGCGAGTAAAACGCACTATTAAACTTCTAGGATAAGGCAAACAGAGACCCGATTAGATCATTTTATATTCCGGTTAATATAATAATTCAGCGTAATTCTGTGACATTTGTTCAACTTACGTAGCTCCTATTTCAGATAGCGTGCTGGGCTAGGCGGCAACTTAAAGCGCGTGGAATGGCGAGTAAAATGCACTGTTAAACTTCTATGATAGGGCAATCAGAGACCCGTTTAGATCATTTTATGTATTGTTTAATATAAGATTTCAGGGAAATTCTATCACATTTGTTCAATTTACGTCGCTCCTATTTCAGATAGCGTATTGGGCTAAGCGGCATCTCAAAGCGTATGAAATGACGAGAGAAATGCACTATTAAACTTCTTGGATAGGGCAAACAGAGACCCGATTAGATCATTTTATATTACGGTTAATATAAGAATTCAGCGTAATTCTATCACATTTGTTCAACATGCGTCGCTCCTATTTCAGATAGTGTACTGGGCTAGGCGGCATCTTAAAGCGCGTGGAAGGGCGAGTAAAATGCACTACTAAACTTCTATGGTAGGGCAATCAGAGTCCCGTTTACATCATTTTATGTATTGTTTAATATAAGATTTCAGGGAAATTCTATCACATTTGTTCAATTTACGTCGCTCCTATTTCACATAGCGTATTGGGCTAAGCGGCATCTCAAAGCGTATGAAATGACGAGAGAAATGCACTATTAAACTTCTTGGATAGGGCAAACAGAGACCCGATTAGATCATTTTATATTACGGTTAATATAAGAATTCAGCGAAATTCTATCACATTTGTTCAATTTACGTCGCTCCTATTTCAGATAGCGTACTGGGCTACGCGGTATCTTAAAGCGCGTGCAATGGCGTGTAAAATGCACTATTAAACTTCTAGGATAAGGCAAACGGAGACCCGATTAGACCATTTTATATTACGGTTAATATAAGAATTCAGCGTTATTCTATCACATTTGTTCAACTTACGTCGCTCCTATTTCAGAAAGCGTACTGAACTAGGCGGCATCTCAAAGCGCGTGGAATGGCGAGTAAAATGCACTCTTAAACATCTATGATAGGGCAATCAGAGACCCGACTAGATCATTTTATATTTTGGTTAATATAAGAATTCAGCGAAATTCTATCACATTTGTTCAATTTACGTCGCTCCTACTTCGGATAGCGTATTGGGCTAAGCTGCATCTCAAAGCGCAAGAAATGTCTCGTAAAATGCACTATTAATCTTCTAGGGTAGGGCAATCAGAGACCAGATTAGATCATTTTATATTATGGTTAATTTAAGAATTCAGCAAAATTCTATCACATTTGTTCAATTTACGTCGTTCCTATTTCAGATAGCATACTGGGCTAGGCGGCATCTTAAAGCGCGTGGAATGGCGAGTAAAATGCACTATTAAACTTCTATGATAGGGCAATCAGAGACCCGATTAGATCATTTTATATTTTGGTTAATATAAGGATTCAGCGTAATTCTATCACATTTGTTCAATTTACGTCGCTCCTATTTCAGATAGCGTATTGGGCTAAGCGGCATCTCAAAGCGCATGAAATGGCGAGTAAAATGCACTATTAAACTTCTAGCGTAAGGCAAACAGAGACCCGATTAGATCATTTTATATTACGGTTAATTACAGAATTCAGCGAAATTCTATCACATTTGTTCAATTTACATCGCTCCTATTTCAAATAGCGTATTGGGCTAAGCGGCATCTCAGTGCGCATGAAATGGCGAGTAAAATGCACTATTAAACTTCTAGGATAAGGCAAACGGAGACCCGATTAGACCATTTTATATTACGGTTAATATAAGAATTCAGC
The DNA here is from genome assembly GCA_916610135.2 of Macropis europaea. Lineage (NCBI taxonomy): Eukaryota > Metazoa > Arthropoda > Insecta > Hymenoptera > Melittidae > Macropis > Macropis europaea. The sequence goes on along the minus strand of CAKAJE020001176.1, from coordinate 17,102 downwards.
GTTATTCTATCACATTTGTTCAACTTACGTCGCTCCTATTTCAGATAGCGTACTCTGATAGGCGGCATCCTAAAGCGCGTGGAATGGCGAGTAAAATGCACTATTAAACTTCTAGGGTAATGCAAACAGAGACCCGATTAGATCATTTTATATTACGGTTAATATAAGATTTCAGGGAAATTCTATCACATTTGTTCAATTTACGTCGCTCATATTTCAGATAGCTATTGGGCTAAGCGGCATCTCAAAGCGCATGAAATGACGAGTGAAATGCACTATTAAACTTCTTGGGTAGGGCGAACAGAGACCCGATTACATCATTTTATATTTTGGTTAACATAAGAATTCAGCGAAATTCTATCACATTTGTTCAATTTACGTCGCTCCTATTTCAGATAGCGTACTCGGATAGGCGGCATCTTAAAGCGCGTGGAATGGTGAGTAAAATGCACTATTAAACTTCTAGGGTAGGGCAATCAGAGACCCGATTAGATCATTTTATATTATGGTTAATATAAGAATTCAGCGAAATTCTATCACATTTGTTTAATTTACGTCGCTCCTATTTCAGATAGCGTATTGGGCTAAACGGCATCTCAAAGCGCATGAAATGGCGAGTAAAATGCACTATTAAACTTCTAGGGTAGGGCAATCAGAGACCCGATTAGATCATTTTATATTTTGGTTAATATAAGAATCCAGCGAAATTCTATCACATTTGTTCAACTTACGTCGCTCCTATTTCAGATAGCGTATTTGGCTAAGCGGCATCTCAAAGCGCATGGAATGGCGAGTGAAATGCACTATTAAACTTCTAGGGTAGGGCGAACAGAGACCCGAATAGATCATTTTATATTACGGTTAATATAAGAATTCAGCGTAATTCTATCACATTTGTTCAACTAACGTCGCTCCTATTTCAGATAGCGTACTGCGCTAGGCGGCATCTTAAAGCGCGTGGAACGGCGAGTAAAATGCACTACTAAACTTCTATGATAGGGCAATCAGAGTTCCGAATAGATCATTTTATATTTTGTTTACTATAACATTTCAGGGAAATTCTATCACATTTGTTCAATTTACGTCGCTCCTATTTCAGATAGCTATTGGGCTAAGCGGCATCTCAAAGCGCATGAAATGACGAGAGAAATGCACTATTAAACTTCTTGGGTAGGGCGAACAGACACCCGATTACATCATTTTATATTATGGTTAATATAAGAATTCAGCGAAATTCTATCACATTTGTTCAATTTGCGTCGCTCCTATTTCAGATAGCGTATTGGGCTAAGCGGCCTCTCAAAGCGCATGAAATGACGAATAAAATGCACTATTAAGCTTGTACGCTAGGGCGAACAGAGACCCGATTAGATCATTTAACATTATGGTAAATAAAACAATTCAGCGAAATTCTATCACATTTGTTCAATTTACGTCGCTCCTATTTCAGATAGCGTACTGGGCTAGGCGGCATCTCAAAGCGCATGAAATGACGAGTAAAATGCTCTATTAAACTTCTAGGGTAGGGCAAACAGAGACCCGATTAGGTCATTTCATATTATGGTTAATTTAAGAATTCAGCGAAATTCTATCACATTTGTTCAAGTTACATCGCTCCTATTTCAGATAGCGTATTGGGCTAAGCGGCATCTCAAAGCGCATGAAATGGCGAGTAAAATGCACTATTAAACTTCTAGCGTAAGGCAAACAGAGACCCGATTAGATCATTTTATATTACGGTTAATTACAGAATTCAGCGAAATTCTATCACATTTGTTCAATTTACATCGCTCCTATTTCAAATAGCGTATTGGGCTAAGCGGCATCTCAATGCGCATGAAATGGCGAGTAAAATGCACTATTAAACTTCTAGGATAAGGCAAACGGAGACCCGATTAGACCATTTTATATTACGGTTAATATAAGAATTCAGCGTTATTCTATCACATTTGTTCAACTTACGTCGCTCCTATTTCAGATAGCGTACTCTGATAGGCGGCATCCTAAAGCGCGTGGAATGGCGAGTAAAATGCACTATTAAACTTCTAGGGTAATGCAAACAGAGACCCGATTAGATCATTTTATATTACGGTTAATATAAGATTTCAGGGAAATTCTATCACATTTGTTTAATTTACGTCGCTCGTATTTCAGATAGCGTATTGGGCTAAGCGGCATCTCAAAGCGCATGAAATGGCGAGTAAAATGCACTATTAAACTTCTAGGGTAGGGCAATCAGAGACCCGATTAGATCATTTTATATTTTGGTTAATATAAGAATCCAGCGAAATTCTATCACATTTGTTCAACTTACGTCGCTCCTATTTCAGATAGCGTATTTGGCTAAGCGGCATCTCAAAGCGCATGGAATGGCGAGTGAAATGCACTATTAAACTTCTAGGGTAGGGCGAACAGAGACCCGAATAGATCATTTTATATTACGGTTAATATAAGAATTCAGCGTAATTCTATCACATTTGTTCAACTAACGTCGCTCCTATTTCAGATAGCGTACTGCGCTAGGCGGCATCTTAAAGCGCGTGGAACGGCGAGTAAAATGCACTACTAAACTTCTATGATAGGGCAATCAGAGTTCCGAATAGATCATTTTATATTTTGTTTACTATAACATTTCAGGGAAATTCTATCACATTTGTTCAATTTACGTCGCTCCTATTTCAGATAGCGTATTGGGCTAAGCGGCATCTCAAAGCGCAAGAAAGGGCGAGTAAAATGCACTATTAAGCTTCTAGGGTTGGGCACATAGAGACCCGATTAGATCATTTTATATTATGGTTAATTTAAGAATTCAGCGAAATCCTATCGCATTTGTTCATTTTACGTCGCTCCTATTTCAGATAGCGTTTTGGGCTAAGCGGCATCTCAAAGCGCATGAAATGGCGAGTAAAATGCACTATTAAACTTCTAGGGCATGGCGAACAGAGACCCGATTAGATCATTTTACATTAAGGTTAATATAAGTATTCAGGGAACTTCTATCACATTTGTTCAATTTACGTCGCTCCTATTTCAGACAGCTTATTGGGCTAAGCGGCATCTCAAAGCGCATGAAATGACGAGTAAAATGCACTATTAAACTTCTAGGGTTGGGCAATCAGAGACCCGATTAGATCATTTTATATTATGGTTAATTTAAGAATTCAGCAAAATTCTATCACATTTGTTCAATTTACGTCGTTCCTATTTCAGATAGCGTATTGGGCTAAGCGGCATCTCAAAGCGCATGAAATGGCGAGTAAAATGCACTATTAAACTTCTAGCGTAAGGCAAACAGAGACCCGATTAGATCATTTTATATTTTGGTTAATATAAGAATTCAGCGTAATTCTATCACATTTGTTCAATTTACGTCGCTCCTATATCAGATAGCATATTGGGCTAAGCGGCATCTCGAAGCGCATGAAATGGCGAGTAAAATGCACTATTAAACTTCTAGGGTAAGGCAAACAGAGACGCGATTAGATCATTGTATATTACGGTTAATATAAGAATTCAGCGAAATTCTATCACATTTGTTCAATTTGCGTCGCTCCTATTTCAGATAGCTTATTGGGCTAAGCGGCAACTCAGAGCGCATGAAATGACGAGTGAAATGCACTGTTAAACTTATAGGGTAGGGCGAACAAAGACCCGATTAGATCATTTTACATTAAGGTTAAAATAAGAATTCAGCGAAATTCTATCACTTTTGTTCAATTTACGTCGCTCCTATTTCAGATGGCGTATTGGGCTAAGCGGCATCTCAAAGCGCAAGAAATGGCGAGTAAAATGCACTATTAAACTTCTAGGATAAGGCAAACAGAGACCCGATTAGATCATTTTATATTCCGGTTAATATAATAATTCAGCGAAATTCTATCACATTTGTTCAATTTACGTCGCTCCTATTTCAGATAGCTTATTGGGCTAAGCGGCATCGCAAAGCGCATGAATTGACGAGTAAAATGCACTATTAAACTTCTTGGGTAGGGCGAACAGAGACCCGATTACATCATTTTATATTATGGTTAATTTAAGAATTCAGCAAAATTCTATCACATTTGTTCAATTTACGTCGCTCCTATTTCAGATAGCGTACTGGGCTAGGCGGCATCTCAAAGCGCATGAAATGACGAGTAAAATGCTCTATTAAACTTCTAGGGTAGGGCAAACAGAGACCCGATTAGGTCATTTCATATTATGGTTAATTTAAGAATTCAGCGAAATTCTATCACATTTGTTCAAGTTACATCGCTCCTATTTCAGATAGCTTATCGGGCTAAGCGGCATCTCAAAGCGCATGAAATGGCGAGTAAAATGCACTATTAAACTTCTAGGATAAGGCAAACAGAGACCCGATTAGATCATTTTATATTACGGTTAATATAAGAATTCAGCGTAATTCTGTCACATTTGTTCAATTTACGTCGCTCCTATTTCAGATAGCTTATTGGGCTAAGCGGCATCTCAAAGCGCATGAAGTGGCGAGTAAAATGCACTATTAAACTTCTAGGGTAGGGCGAACAAAGACCCGATTAGATCATTTTACATTAAGGTTAATATAAGAATTCAGCGAAATTCTATCACATTTGTTCAATTTACATCGCTCCTATTTCAGATACTGACTTGTGCTAAGCGGCATCGCAAAGCGCATGAATTGACGAGTAAAATGCACTATTAAACTTCTTGGGTAGGGCGAACAGAGACCCGACTACATCATTTTATATTATGGTTAATTTAAGAAATCAGCAAAATTCTATCACATTTGTTCAATTTACGTCGCTCCTATTTCAGATAGCGTACTGGGCTAGGCGGCATCTTAAAGCGCGTGGAATGACGAGTAAAATGCACTATTAAACTTCACTGATAGGGCAATCAGAGACCCGATTAGATCATTTTATATTTTGGTTAATATAAGAATTCAGCAAAATTCTATCACATTTGTTCAATTTACATCGCTCCTATTTCAGATACCGACTTGTGCTAAGCGGCATCTCAAAGCGCAAGAAATGGCGAGTAAAATGCACTATTAAACTTCTAGGGTAGGGCAAACAGAGACCCGATTAGATCATTTTATATTACGGTTAATATAAGAATTCAGCGTAATTCTGTGACATTTGTTCAACTTACGTAGCTCCTATTTCAGATAGCGTACTGAGCTAGGCGGCAACTTAAAGCGCGTGGAATGGTGAGTAAAATGTACTGAGGTGAATGTGTGCGTAATGGATAACTCCGATTTGCGTTACACGCTCAATTTATTTACAATTAATATAACAGAATAAGAACAGGTATTGTCTGCGTCGCACGGTCGTACACGTGGTGAGTCGTAAGAGGTTCTGCCTCGTGTTCTCGTATGGTGACCGCGGCGCGCGGTCAGAAAACAACAGAAAAAACTCGTCGCGCAATCGGCAACCGTCGTCCGTTGCCGGTCTACGACGCGCCTGTGTTCGTACACTTTTAAAGAAAGATAGACCGTAAGCATTTAAAGAAAAGAAAGTTAGCGAGGGTAATATCTCGATCTTTCAGGGCAGGGATGTGGTAGCAGTGCCGTAGCTGCTACATCACCCCCCTGCCAGTGATTTACCTAATCACGAAAATCCAGCTTGAAATCTGTCGAGAAATCGTACTCGCCTACCTGCGCGGGTGGTAAATTGTGGTGTTACAATATCGCGAGATACATTTGGTTCTGTGTCGGAATTATTACAATTTTTGTGTGTTAAATGATCACTTACAATATACGCGGGTTTTAACCTCTCGATTGAAATTGTGACATGTTTTCCTTGACGGTCTATTAGAAAGGTTCTATGTCCGCGGCTAATGACACGATATGGTCCATCATAAGGTTGTTGTAGAATGCCTTTCGATGCGTCGTGTCGTACGAAAACATGCTCGGAACTGGCAAGGTCTTTGTACACGAAGGTCCGCCGTGACCCATGGTGAGAACCTGCGACTGGGCTCAGATCCTGGAAATGTTGTCGCAGTTCCTTTACAAATGAAGTTGCGTCAGTGTCAGCTTCACCTGGACGCGGAGACAGGAATTCTCCAGGAAGTCGCAATGGTTCGCCGTACACCAACTCTGCTGTCGTTGCTTTTAAATCTTCCCTCCAGGCTGAACGAATACCCAGCAACGTGGTGGGAAGAATCTCTGTCCAACGTTGATTTTCATGGCAACGTATGGCTGCCTTTAACTGACGGCGGAACCTTTCCACCATCCCATTAGCCGCCGGGTGATATGCCGTAGTTCTTAGATGTCTGCTACCTGTTAACAAACTTGACAACGCATCGGCGACAACGTTATCTCGACCTGCTACGTGGCGGATGTCCGTTGAGAATTCACTAATGAAGCTGAGATATCGAAATTGTCTTGGGGTGAATTTTTCTGGTTTCTGTTGGAAAGCGTAAATGATTGGCTTATGGTCTTTGAAGATAGTGAAAGTTCTTCCCTCGATCATATGACGGAAATATTTGACTGCGAGGTAGATAGCGAGTAATTCTCTGTCGTATGTAGCGTATTTCTGTTCCGTTGAGCTGAGTTTTTTTGAAAAGAAACCCAGTGGTTCCCAATTATCACCGATGCGTTGTTGAAGCGCGGCGCCAACAGCAGAATTCGAGGCGTCGCATATGATGGCCAATGGTGCGTCGATTTCAGGGTGTGTTAGTAGAGTAGCCTCTACTAACGCCTTTTTAGAGTCTTCAAATGCTGCGGTGGCGTCTGGTGTCCAATTTACAGGTGCGCTGCCTTTTATATTGTCCGCCAGCATGTCGTTCAGAGGTGCATGTACCTGTGCGGCTTTAGGTATGAAACGTCTATAAAAATTTACCATACCTAAAAACTGCCGTAATTGTTTTGCTGTGGTCGGCCGTGGATACTTTAAAATGGCCTCAACCTTTTCGGTGGATGGTCGGGTGCCTGATTCCGACACCAGGTAGCCTAAAAATTTTAACTCCGTCCTTCCGAAGATACATTTTGCAGTATTTATCACTATACCGTATTGTTTTAGCCGTTCAAAAACTATCTTGAGGTGTTGAAGGTGTTCCTCTTCGGATGTTGAAGCCACCAGTATGTCGTCAATGTATGCGAAACAAAAGTTCAAACCTCGCAACGCTTCATCGATAAAGCGCTGAAAGGTTTGAGCCGCGTTGCGCAACCCAAACGACATGAACGGAAATTCGAATAATCCGAAAGGAGTGGTAATAGCTGTCTTCGGAATATCTTCGGGTGCAACGGGGATTTGGTTGTAAGCTCGAACGAGATCAATGGTAGAAAAAATTTTCTTACCCCGCAAAGTTTGTGCAAAATCTTCAATATGCCTGACGGGATATCGGTCCGGCAAGGTCCTGGCGTTGAGAGCACGATAATCGCCACATGGTCTCCATTCGTCACTTCCTTTTTTGGGTACCATGTGCAAAGGTGACGACCAGCTACTCTCCGACGGTCGGGTTGTTCCTAATCGCGACATGGTTTCAAATTCCTTTTTGGCTGCCTGTAGCCTACCTGGTGCAAGACGCCGTGGTTTGCAGGTAACAGGTGGACCTGGTGCAGTACGAATGTGGTGCATCGTGCTGTGTTTTGGTTCGGAAGGTGTTCCTTCCGGTTTCGTAATTTCGGGAAATCGCTGGAGTAGAACATGATAAGCGGATTCCCCGAAGACTGTTTTGATGCTCGGGACGGCTTCGCGGGCAGGCATTCCTCGTGTCGAGAGAGACGTCACTTGATCTAAGAGACGGCGATTGCGAACGTCTACCATTAGTCCGAAGTGAGCGAGGAAATCGACCCCGATTATGGGCCTGGAGACGTCGGCGATTACGAATCTCCATGTGAAAACCCGACGTAACCCTAAATTGAGAGTTAAAGTCGTAGTCCCGTACGTTGCGATGGTGGTGCCATTTGCTGCGGAAAGCTCGTAGGATGATTTTTCGCGCCGTCCTCGGATCATTGCTCGTGGAAAGACACAGAGGTCGGCGCCTGTGTCGACCAAAAATTGCGTCTTCGTGTCGTGATCGATGACGAAGAGACGGCGTAAAGTCGGGCTGGGGTCGCTAGCCGTCGTTAACGACTGCCCGGAATGTTTCCCGCCTGGAAGGTGCACGGCTTAATGCAGTCCCTTGCGTCGGTACCGAAACTCCAGTGGTACCAGCAAATTCCATCCTTGCCATGTGTGCGCTTCCTCGATCGAGATCCGGAACGGCTCCGAGGACGTGAACGGGATCGAGGCTCCCTATCTCTCCGCGAGGTACGATCGCTCGTCATTTCTTGACGAAGCGCCGCTATTTCTTCTCGTATCGACAGAGCGAGCTGCGACATTTTCAATTGCAATAAAGCCTCGAGGGACCTACCTGCGTCGATTTCCTGCGGCGCCGGGGGTGACGCTTCGGCAATTTGATGGCGATGAGGCCTGGTATCGGTGATAGCGTCCGCCAGCTCGGCCACTTTGTCCAGTTCCGTGTCCTTCTGCGTGGCTAAAATTACCTGCGTGCTCGTCGGTAACCTCCCTAGCCAAAGGGTTCGCAATAAGGCGTCGGATACTTGCGTCCCGGCTAGGCTGCGCAGATGCCTCAAAAATTGCGAAGGTTTCCGATCGCCGATTTCCTCATGCTCCAGGAGGCGTCGCGTCTTCTGCTCTTGAGACACGCTCAAACGTCGGATCAGCTCGGTTTTTAGTTTTTCATACTGACCGGTCGCTGGCGGGTTCATTATTATGTCTCGAACCTCTGTGGCGTAGCGTGGATCCAGGGCACTCAGGATATACCCGAACCTGGTGCTGTCGGTGGTCACTCCGGATACCTCGAAACTCCTTTCCACCATGCTGAACCACATTTCCGGATCGCTAGGACAAAAATCCGGTATACGAACGGCGACACTTTCTATCGACGCTCTGCTCGTGGAGGCGTTGGCAGGGATATCCGCGTTCATGGCTGTATTGCTGCTTCAGCGGAGAGATCACTTACACTTTTAGCAGTTCTGCGCGAATTACACTATTGTATAAAAAGTTCACGGAAGTCTTTAAAAAAAATACAGTCGATGGAGAGAAGAGAAAAAAAAAATTGTCTTGTCACGATCACGATCACGATCACAATCACTTCACGATCACGTCGCGATCACGTCGGGGTCACCAATAATTGAGGTGAATGTGTGCGTAATGGATAACTCCGATTTGCGTTACACGCTCAATTTATTTACAATTAATATAACAGAATAAGAACAGGTATTGTCTGCGTCGCACGGTCGTACACGTGGTGAGTCGTAAGAGGTTCTGCCTCGTGTTCTCGTATGGTGACCGCGGCGCGCGGTCAGAAAACAACAGAAAAAACTCGTCGCGCAATCGGCAACCGTCGTCCGTTGCCGGTCTACGACGCGCCTGTGTTCGTACACTTTTAAAGAAAGATAGACCGTAAGCATTTAAAGAAAAGAAAGTTAGCGAGGGTAATATCTCGATCTTTCAGGGCAGGGATGTGGTAGCAGTGCCGTAGCTGCTACAGTACTATTAAACTTCTAGGGTAGGGCAATCAGAGACCCGATTAGATCATTTTATATTACGGTTAACATAAGAATTCAGCGAAATTCTATCACATTTGTTCAATTTACGTCGCTCCTATTTCAGATAGCGTATTGGGCTAAGCGGCATCTCAAAGCGCAAGAAATGGCGAGTAAAACGCACTATTAAACTTCTAGGGTGGGGCAAGCAGAGACCCGATCAGATCATTTTATATTACGGTTAATATAAGAATTCAGCGAAGTTCTATCACATTTGTTCAATTTACGTCGCTCCTATTTCAGATAGCTTATTGGGCTAAGCGGCAACTCAGAGCGCATGAAATGACGAGTGAAATGCACTGTTAAACTTCTAGGGTAGGGCGAACAAAGACCCGATTAGATCATTTTACATTAAGGTTAAAATAAGAATTCAGCGAAATTCTATCACTTTTGTTCAATTTACGTCGCTCCTATTTCAGATAGCGTATTGTGCTAACCGGCATCTCAAAGCGCAAGAAATGGCGAGTAAAATGCACTATTAAACTTCTAGGATAAGGCAAACAGAGACCCGATTAGATCATTTTATATTACGGTTAATATAAGAATTCAGCGTAATTCTGTCACATTTGTTCAAGTTACGTAGCTCCTATTTCAGATAGCGTACTGGGCTAGGCGGCAACTTAAACCGCGCGGAATGGCGAGTAAAATGCACTATTAAACTTCTATGATAGGGCAATCAGACACCAGATTAGTTCATTTTATATTTTGGTTAATATAAGAATCCAGCGAAATTCTATCACATTTGTTCAATTTACGTCGCTCCTATTTCAGATAGCGTATTGGGCTAAGCGGCATCTCAACGCGCACGAAAGGGCGAGTAAAATGCACTATTAAACTTCTAGGGTGGGGCAAGCAGAGACCCGATCAGATCATTTTATATTACGGTTAATATAAGAATTCAGCGAAGTTCTAGCACATTTGTTCAATTTACGTCGCTCCTATTTCAGATAGCTTATTGGGCTAAGCGGCAACTCAGAGCGCATGAAATGACGAGTGAAATGCACTGTTAAACTTCTAGGGTAGGGCGAACAAAGACCCGATTAGATCATTTTACATTAAGGTTAAAATAAGAATTCAGCGAAATTCTATCACTTTTGTTCAATTTACGTCGCTCCTATTTCAGATGGCGTATTGGGCTAAGCGGCATCTCAAAGCGCAAGAAATGGCGAGTAAAATGCACTATTAAACTTCTAGGATAAGGCAAACAGAGACCCGATTAGATCATTTTATATTCCGGTTAATATAATAATTCAGCGAAATTCTATCACATTTGTTCAATTTACGTCGCTCCTATTTCAGATAGCTTATTGGGCTAAGCGGCATCGCAAAGCGCATGAATTGACGAGTAAAATGCACTATTAAACTTCTTGGGTAGGGCGAACAGAGACCCGATTACATCATTTTATATTATGGTTAATTTAAGAATTCAGCAAAATTCTATCACATTTGTTCAATTTACGTCGCTCCTATTTCAGATAGCGTACTGGGCTAGGCGGCATCTCAAAGCGCATGAAATGACGAGTAAAATGCTCTATTAAACTTCTAGGGTAGGGCAAACAGAGACCCGATTAGGTCATTTCATATTATGGTTAATTTAAGAATTCAGCGAAATTCTATCACATTTGTTCAAGTTACATCGCTCCTATTTCAGATAGCTTATTGGGCTAAGCGGCATCTCAAAGCGCATGAAATGGCGAGTAAAATGCACTATTAAACTTCTAGGATAAGGCAAACAGAGACCCGATTAGATCATTTTATATTACGGTTAATATAAGAATTCAGCGTAATTCTGTCACATTTGTTCAAGTTACGTAGCTCCTATTTCAGATAGCGTACTGGGCTAGGCGGCAACTTAAACCGCGCGGAATGGCGAGTAAAATGCACTATTAAACTTCTATGATAGGGCAATCAGACACCCGATTAGTTCATTTTATATTTTGGTTAATATAAGAATCCAGCGAAATTCTATCACATTTGTTCAATTTACGTCGCTCCTATTTCAGATAGCGTATTGGGCTAAGCGGCATCTCAACGCGCACGAAAGGGCGAGTAAAATGCACTATTAAACTTCTAGGGTGGGGCAAGCAGAGACCCGATCAGATCATTTTATATTACGGTTAATATAAGAATTCAGCGAAGTTCTATCACATTTGTTCAATTTACGTCGCTCCTATTTCAGATAGCTTATTGGGCTAAGCGGCAACTCAGAGCGCATGAAATGACGAGTGAAATGCACTGTTAAACTTATAGGGTAGGGCGAACAAAGACCCGATTAGATCATTTTACATTAAGGTTAAAATAAGAATTCAGCGAAATTCTATCACTTTTGTTCAATTTACGTCGCTCCTATTTCAGATGGCGTATTGGGCTAAGCGGCATCTCAAAGCGCAAGAAATGGCGAGTAAAATGCACTATTAAACTTCTAGGATAAGGCAAACAGAGACCCGATTAGATCATTTTATATTCCGGTTAATATAATAATTCAGCGAAATTCTATCACATTTGTTCAATTTACGTGGCTCCTATTTCAGATAGCTTATTGGGCTAAGCGGCTTCGCAAAGCGCATGAATTGACGAGTAAAATGCACTATTAAACTTCTTGGGTAGGGCGAACAGAGACCCGATTACATCATTTTATATTATGGTTAATTTAAGAATTCAGCAAAATTCTATCACATTTGTTCAATTTACGTCGCTCCTATTTCAGATAGCGTACTGGGCTAGGCGGCATCTTAAAGTGCGTGGAATGACGAGTAAAATGCACTATTAACTTCTATGATAGGGCAATCAGAGACCCGATTAGATCATTTTATATTTTGGTTAATATAAGAATTCAGCGAAATTCTATCACATTTGTTCAATTTACGTCGCTCCTATTTCAGATAGCTTATTGGGCTAAGCGGCATCTCAAAACGCATGAAGTGGCGAGTAAAATGCACTATTAAACTTCTAGGGTAGGGCGAACAAAGACCCGATTAGATCATCTTACATTAAGGTTAATATAAGAATTCAGCGAAATTCTATCACATTTGTTCAATTTACATCGGTCCTATTTCAGATACCGACTTGTGCTAAGCGGCATCTCAAAGCGCAAGAAATGGCGAGTAAAATGCACTATTAAACTTCTAGGGTAGGGCAAACAGAGACCCGATTAGATCATTTTATATTACGGTTCATATAAGAATTCAGCGTAATTCTGTGACATTTGTTCAGCTAACGTAGCTCCTATTTCAGATAGCGTACTGAGCTAGGCGGCAACTTAAAGCGCGTGGAATGGTGAGTAAAATGCACTATTAAACTTCTAAGGTAGGGCAATCAGAGACCCGATTAGATCATTTTATATTACGGTTAATATAAGAATTCAGCGTAATTCTGTGACATTTGTTCAACTTACGTAGCTCCTATTTCAGATAGCGTGCTGGGCTAGGCGGCAACTTAAAGCGCGTGGAATGGCGAGTAAAATGCACTGTTAAACTTCTATGATAGGGCAATCAGAGACCCGATAAGATCATTTTATATTTTGGTTAATATAAGAATTCAGCGAAATTCTATCACATTTGTTCAATTTACGTCGCTCCTATTTCAGATAGCTTATTGGGCTAAGCGGCATCGCAAAGCGCATGAATTGACGAGTAAAATGCACTATTACTCTTCTTGGGTAGGGCGAACAGAGACCCGATTAGACCATTTTATATTACGGTTAATATAAGAATTCAGCGTTATTCTATCACATTTGTTCAACTTACGTCGCTCCTATTTCAGGTAGCGTACTCTGATAGGCGGCATCCTAAAGCGCGTGGAATGGCGAGTAAAATGCACTATTAAACTTCTAGGGTAATGCAAACAGAGACCCGATTAGATCATTTTATGTTACGGTTAATATAAGATTTCAGGGAAATTCTATCACATTTGTTCAATTTACGTCGCTCATATTTCAGATAGCTAGTGGGCTGAGCGGCATCTCAAAGCGCATGAAATGACGAGTGAAATGCACTATTAAACTTCTTGGGTAGGGCGAACAGAGACCCGATTACATCATTATATTTTTTGGTTAACATAAGAATTCAGCGAAATTCTATCACATTTGTTCAATTTACGTCGCTCCTATTTCAGATAGCGTACTCGGATAGGCGGCATCTCAAAGCGCATGAAATGGCGAGTAAAATGCACTATTAAACTTCTAGGGTAGGGCAATCAGAGACCCGATTAGATCATTTTATATTTTGGTTAATATAAGAATCCAGCGAAATTCTATCACATTTGTTCAACTTACGTCGCTCCTATTTCAGATAGCGTATTTGGCTAAGCGGAATCTCAAAGCGCATGGAATGGCGAGTGAAATGCACTATTAAACTTCTAGGGTAGGGCGAACAGAGACCCGAATAGATCATTTTATATTACGGTTAATATAAGAATTCAGCGTAATTCTATCACATTTGTTCAACTAACGTCGCTCCTATTTCAGATAGCGTACTGCGCTAGGCGGCATCTTAAAGCGCGTGGAACGGCGAGTAAAATGCACTACTAAACTTCTATGATAGTTTATATTTTGTTTACTATAACATTTCAGGGAAATTCTATCACATTTGTTCAATTTACGTCGCTCCTATTTCAGATAGCGTATTGGGCTAAGCGGCATCTCAAAGCGCAAGAAATGGCGAGTAAAATGCACTATTAAGCTTCTAGGGTTGGGCACATAGAGACCCGATTAGATCATTTTATATTATGGTTAATTTAAGAATTCAGCGAAATCCTATCACATTTGTTCATTTTACGTCGCTCCTATTTCAGATAGCGTTTTGGGCTAAGCGGCATCTGAAAGCGCATGAAATGGCGAGTAAAATGCACTATTAAACTTCTAGGGCATGGCGAACAGAGACCCGATTAGATCATTTTACATTAAGGTTAATATAAGTATTCAGGGAACTTCTATCACATTTGTTCAATTTACGTCGCTCCTATTTCAGACAGCTTATTGGTCTAAGCGGCATCTCAAAGCGCATGAAATGACGAGTAAAATGCACTATTAAACTTCTAGGGTAGGGCAATCAGAGACCCGATCAGATCATTTTATATTATGGTTAATTTAAGAATTCAGCAAAATTCTATCACATTTGTACAATTTACGTCGTTCCTATTTCAGATAGCATACTGGGCTAGGCGGCATCTTAAAGCGCGTGGAATGGCGAGTAAAATACACTATTAATCTTCTATGATAGGGCAATCAGAGACCCGATTAGATCATTTTATATTTTGGTTAATATAAGAATTCAGCGTTATTCTATCACATTTGTTCAATTTCCGTCGCTCCTATTTCAGATAGCGTATTGGGCTAAGCGGCATCTCAAAGCGCATGAAATGACGAATAAAATGCACTATTAAGCTTGTACGCTAGGGCGAACAGAGACCCGATTAGATCATTTAACATTATGGTAAATAAAAGAATTCAGCGAAATTCTATCACATTTGTTCAATTTACGTCGCTCCTATTTCAGATAGCGTACTGGGCTAGGCGGCATCTCAAAGCGCATGAAATGACGAGTAAAATGCTCTATTAAACTTCTAGGGTAGGGCAAACAGAGACCCGATTAGGTCATTTCATATTATGGTTAATTTAAGAATTCAGCGAAATTCTATCACATTTGTTCAAGTTACATCGCTCCTATTTCAGATAGCTTATTGGGCTAAGCGGCATCTCAAAGCGCATGAAATGGCGAGTAAAATGCACTATTAAACTTCTAGGATAAGGCAAACAGAGACCCGATTAGATCATTTTATATTACGGTTAATATAAGAATTCCGCGTAATTCTGTCACATTTGTTCAAGTTACGTAGCTCCTATTTCAGATAGCGTACTGGGCTAGGCGGCAACTTAAACCGCGCGGAATGGCGAGTAAAATGCACTATTAAACTTCGATGATAGGGCCATCAGACACCCGATTAGTTCATTTTATATTTTGGTTAATATAAGAATCCAGCGAAATTCTATCACATTTGTTCAATTTACGTCGCTCCTATTTCAGATAGCGTATTGGGCTAAGCGGCATCTCAACGCGCATGAAGTGGCGAGTAAAATGCACTATTAAACTTCTAGGGTAGGGCGAACAAAGACCCGATTAGATCATTTTACATTAAGGTTAATATAAGAATTCAGCGAAATTCTATCACATTTGTTCAATTTACATCGGTCCTATTTCAGATACCGACTTGTGCTAAGCGGCATCTCAAAGCGCAAGAAATGGCGAGTAAAATGCACTATTAAACTTCTAGGGTAGGGCAAACAGAGACCCGATTAGATCATTTTATATTACGGTTCATATAAGAATTCAGCGTAATTCTGTGACATTTGTTCAGCTAACGTAGCTCCTATTTCAGATAGCGTACTGAGCTAGGCGGCAACTTAAAGCGCGTGGAATGGTGAGTAAAATGCACTATTAAACTTCTAGGGTAGGGCAATCAGAGACCCGATTAGATCATTTTATATTACGGTTAATATAAGAATTCAGCGTAATTCTGTGACATTTGTTCAACTTATGTAGCTCCTATTTCAGATAGCGTGCTGGGCTAGGCGGCAACTTAAAGCGCGTGGAATGGCGAGTAAAATGCACTGTTAAACTTCTATGATAGGGCAATCAGAGACCCGATAAGATCATTTTATATTTTGGTTAATATAAGAATTCAGCGAAATTCTATCACATTTGTTCAATTTACGTCGCTCCTATTTCAGATAGCTTATTGGGCTAAGCGGCATCGCAAAGCGCATGAATTGACGAGTAAAATGCACTATTACTCTTCTTGGGTAGGGCGAACAGAGACCCGATTAGACCATTTTATATTACGGTTAATATAAGAATTCAGCGTTATTCTATCACATTTGTTCAACTTACGTCGCTCCTATTTCAGGTAGCGTACTCTGATAGGCGGCATCCTAAAGCGCGTGGAATGGCGAGTAAAATGCACTATTAAACTTCTAGGGTAATGCAAACAGAGACCCGATTAGATCATTTTATGTTACGGTTAATATAAGATTTCAGGGAAATTCTATCACATTTGTTCAATTTACGTCGCTCATATTTCAGATAGCTAGTGGGCTAAGCGGCATCTCAAAGCGCATGAAATGACGAGTGAAATGCACTATTAAACTTCTTGGGTAGGGCGAACAGAGACCCGATTACATCATTATATTTTTTGGTTAACATAAGAATTCAGCGAAATTCTATCACATTTGTTCAATTTACGTCGCTCCTATTTCAGATAGCGTACTCGGATAGGCGGCATCTCAAAGCGCATGAAATGGCGAGTAAAATGCACTATTAAGCTTCTAGGGTAGGGCAATCAGAGACCCGATTAGATCATTTTATATTTTGGTTAATATAAGAATCCAGCGAAATTCTATCACATTTGTTCAACTTACGTCGCTCCTATTTCAGATAGCGTATTTGGCTAAGCGGAATCTCAAAGCGCATGGAATGGCGAGTGAAATGCACTATTAAACTTCTAGGGTAGGGCGAACAGAGACCCGAATAGATCATTTTATATTACGGTTAATATAAGAATTCAGCGTAAT
>CAKAJE020001175.1:0-29890 GCA_916610135.2 Macropis europaea | reverse complement strand
ATTATGGTTAATACAAGAATTCAGCGAAATTCTATCACACTTGTTCAATTTACGTCGCTCCCATTTCAGATAGCGTAATGGGCTAAGCGGCATCTCAAAGCGCATGAAATGGCGAGTAGAATGCACTATTAAACTTCTAGGGTGGGGCAAAGAGAGACCAGATTAGATCATTTTATATTACGGTTAATATAAGAATTCAGCGAAATTCTATCACATGTGTTCAATTTACGTCGCTCCTGTTGGAGATAGCGTATTGGCCTAAGCGGCATCTCAAAGCGCATGAAATGGCGAGTAAAATGCACTATCAAACTTCTGGGGTAAGGCAAACAGAGACCCGATTAGATCATTTTATATTACGGTTAATATAAGAATTCAGCGTAATTCTATCACATTTGTTCAATTTACGTCGCTCCTACTTCAGATAGCGTATTGGGCTAAGCGGTATCTCAAAGCGCATGAAATGGCGATTAAAATGCACTGTTAATATTCTAGGGTAAGGCAAACAGACACCCGATTAGATCATTTTATATTACGGTTAATATAGGAATTCAGCGTGATTCTATCACATTTGCTCAATTTACGTCGCTCCTATTTCAGATAGCGTATTGGGCTAAAAAGCATCTCAAAGCGCATGAAATGGCGAGTAAAATGCACTATCAAACTTCCAGGGTAAGGCAAACAGAGACCCGATTAGATCATTATATATTATGGTTAATTTAAAAACTCAGCGAAATTCTATCACATTTGTTCAATTTACGTCGCTCCTATTTCAGATAGCGTATTGGGCTAAGCGGCATCTCAAACGGCATGAAATGGCGAATGAAATGCACTATTACACTTCTAGGGTAGGGCGAACAGATACCCGATTAGATCATTTTACATAATGGTTAATACAAGAATTCAGCGAAATTCTATCACACTTGTTCAATTTACGTCGCTCCTATTTCAGATAGCGTAATGGGCTAAGCGGCATCTCAAAGCGCATGAAATGGCGAGTACAATGCACTATTAAACTTCTAGGGTGGGGCAAACACAGACCCGATTAGATCATTTTATATTACGGTTAATATAAGAATTCAGCGAAATTCTATCACATGTGTTCAATTTACGTCGCTCGTGTTGGAGATAGCGTATTGGCCTAAGCGGCATCTCAAAGCGCATGAAATGGCGAGTAAAATGCACTATCAAACTTCTGGGGTAAGGCAAACAGAGACCCGATTAGATCATTTTATATTACGGTTAATATAAGAATTCAGCGTAATTCTATCACATTTGTTCAATTTACGTCGCTCCTATTTCAGATAGCGTATTGGGCTAAGCGGTATCTCAAAGCGCATGAAATGGCGAGTAAAATGCACTGTTAATATTCTATTGTAAGGCAAACAGAGACCCGATTAGATCATTTTATATTACGGTTAATATAGGAATTCAGCGTGATTCTATCACATTTGCTCAATTTACGTCGCTCCTATTTCAGATAGCGTATTGGGCTAAAAAGCATCTCAAAGCGCATGAAATGGCGAGTAAAATGCACTATCAAACTTCCAGGGTAAGGCAAACAGAGACCCGATTAGATCATTATATATTATGGTTGATTTAAAAACTCAGCGAAATTCTGTCACATTTGTTCAATTTACGTCGCTCCTATTTCAGATAGCGTATTGGGCTAAGCGGCATCTCAAAGGGCATGAAATGGCGAATGAAATGCACTATTATACTTCTAGGGTAGGGCGAACAGATACCCGATTAGATCATTTTACATAATGTTTAATACAAGAATTCAGCGAAATTCTATCACACTTGTTCAATTTACAGCGCTCCTATTTCAGATAGCGTAATGGGCTAAGCGGCATCTCAAAGCGCATGAAATGGCGAGTACAATGCACTATTAAACTTCTAGGGTGGGGCAAACAGAGACCCGATTAGATCATTTTATATTACGGTTAATATAAGAATTCAGCGAAATTCTATCACATGTGTTCAATTTACGTCGCTCCTGTTGGAGATAGCGTATTGGCCTAAGCGGCATCTCAAAGCGCATGAAATGGCGAGTAAAATGCACTATCAAACTTCTGGGGTAAGGCAAACAGAGACCCGATTAGATCATTTTATATTAGGGTTAATATAAGAATTCAGCGTAATTCTATCACATTTGTTCAATTTACGTCGCTCCTATTTCAGATAGCGTATTGGGCTAAGCGGTATCTCAAAGCGCATGAAATGGCGAGTAAAATGCACTGTTAATATTCTAGGGTAAGGCAAACAGAGACCCGATTAGATCATTTTATATTACGGTTAATATAGGAATTCAGCGTGATTCTATCACATTTGCTCAATTTACGTCGCTCCTATTTCAGATAGCGTATTGGGCTAAAAAGCATCTCAAAGCGCATGAAATGGCGAGTAAAATGCACTATCAAACTTCCAGGGTAAGGCAAACAGAGACCCGATTAGATCATTTTATATTACGGTTAATATAAGAATTCAGCGTAATTCTATCACATTTGTTCAATATACGTCGCTCCTATTTCAGATAGCCTGCTGGGCTAGGCCGCTTCCTAAACCACGTGGAATGGCGAGTAAAATGCACTATTAACCTTCTATATTTTGGTTAATAAAAGGATTCAGAGAAATTCTATCACATTTGTTCAATTTACGTCGCTCCTATTGCAGATAGCGTATTGGGCTCAGCGGCAACTCAAAGCGCATGAGATGGCGAATAAAATGCACGATCAAACTTCTGGGGTAAGGCAAACTGAGGCCCGATTAGATCATTTTATATTACGGTTAATAGAAGAATTCAGCGTAATTCAATCACATTTGTTCAAGTTACGTCACTCCTATTTCGGATAGCGTATTGGGCTAAGCGGCATCTCAAAGCGCACGGAATGTCGAGTAAAATGCACTACTCAACTTCTAGGGTAGGGCAAACAGAGTCCCGATTAGATCATTATATGTTATGATTAATTTAAGAACTCGGCGAAATTCTATCACATTTGTTCAATTTATGTCGCTCCGATTTCAGATAGTGTACTGGGCAAAGCGGCATCTCAAAGCGCATGAAATGACGAGTGAAATGCACTATTAAACTTGTTGGGTAGGGCGAACAGAGACACGATTAGATCATTTTACATTATGGTTAATATAAGAATTCAACGAAATTCTATCACATTTGTTCAATTTACGTCGCTCCTATTTCAGATAGCCTACTAGTCTAGGAGGCATCTTAAAGCGCATGAAATGACGAGTGAAATGCACTATTAAACTTCTAGGGTAAGGCAAAGAGAGACCCGATTAGATCATTTTATATTACGGTTAATATAAGAATTCAGCGTAATTCTATCACATTTGTTCAATTTACGTCGCTCCTATTTCAGATAGCCTACTGGTCTAGGAGGCATCTTAAAGCGCATGAAATGACGAGTGAAATGCACTATTAAACTTCTAGGGTAAGGCAAAGAGAGACCCGATTAGATCATTTTATATTACGGTTAATATAAGAATTCAGCGTAATTCTATCACATTTGTTCAATTTACGTCGCTCCTATTTCAGATAGCCTACTGGTCTAGGAGGCATCTCAAAGCGCATGAAATGACGAGTGAAATGCACTATTAAACTTCTAGGGTAAGGCAAAGAGAGACCCGATTAGATCATTTTATATTACGGTTAATATAAGAATTCAGGGAAATTCTATCACATTCGTCCAATTTACGTCGCTCCTACTTCAGATAGCGTATTGGGCTAAGCGGCACCTTAAAAGGCATGAAATGACGAGTAAAATGCACTATTAAACTTCTATGATAGGGCAATCAGAGACCCGAATAGGTCATATTATATTATGGTTAATATAAGACTTCTGTGTAATTCTATCACATTTGTTCTATTTACGACGCTCCTATTTCAGATAGCGCATCTGACTAGGCGGCACCATAGAGCGCATGAAATGTCGAGTAAAATGCACCGTTAAACTTCTATGATAGGGCAATCAGAGACCCGATTATATCATTTTATGTTATGGTTAATATAAGAATTATTCGTAAATCCATCGCATTTGCTCAATTTACGTCGCAGCTATTACAGATAGCGTATTGGGCTAGGCGGCACCTTAAAGCGCATAAAATTACGAGTAAAATGCGCTATTAAACTTCTACGATAGGGCAATCAGAGACCCCATTAAATCATTTTATATTATGATTAATGTAAGGATGTAGCGTAATTCTATCACATTTGTTCAATTTGCTTTTCTCCTATATCAGATATCGTATTGGGCTAGGCGGCATCTTAAAGCGCGTGGAATGACGAGTGACGTGCACTACTAACCTTCTATGATAGGGAAATCAGAGACCCGATTAGATCATTTTATATTACGGTTAATATAAGAATTCAGCGTAATTCTATCACATTTGTTAAATTTACGTCGCTTCTATTTCAGATAGCGTACTGGGCTAGGCGGCATCTTAAAGCGCATGAAATGTCGAGTGAAATGCACTATTAAACTTCTAGGGTAGGACGAACAGAGACCCAATTAGATCATTTTATATTACGGTTAATATAAGAATTCAGCGTAATTCTATCACATTTGTTCAATTTACGTCGCTCCTATTTCAGATAGCGTACTGGGCTAGGCGGCATCTTAAAGCGCGTGGAATGGCGAGTAAAATGCACTATTAAACTTCTATGATAGTGCAATCAGAGACCCGATTAGATCATTTTATATTACTGTTAATACAAGAATACAGCGTAATTCTATCACATTTGTTACATTTACGTCGCTCCTATTTCAGATAGCGTACTGAGCTAGGCGGCATCTTAAAGCGCGTGGAATTGCGAGTAAAATGCACTATTAAACTTCTGGGGTACGGTAAACAGAGACCCGATTAGATCATTTTATATTATGGTTACTTTAAGAACTCAGCAAAATTCTTTCGCATTTGTTCAATTTACGTTGCTCCTGTTTCAGATAGCGTACTGGGCTAGCCGGCATCTTAAAGCGCGCGGAATGACGAGTGAAATGCACTATTAAACTTCTAGGGTAGGACGAACAGAGACCCAATTAGATCATTTTATATTACGGTTAATATAAGAATTCAGCGTAATTCAGTCACATTTGTTCAACTTACGGCGCTCCTATTTCAGATAGCGTACTGGGCTAGGCGGCATCTTAAAGCGCAAGAAATGGCGAGTAAAATGCACTATTAAACTTCTAGGGTAAGGCAAACAGAGACACGATTAGATCATTTTATATTACGGTTAATATAAGAATGCAGCGTAATTCAGTCACATTTGTTCAACTTACGTCGCTCCTATTTCAGATAGCGTACTGGGCTAGGCGGCATCTTAAAGCGCGTGGAATGGCGAATAAAATGCACAATTAAACTTCAATGATAGGGGAATCAGAGACCGGATTAGATCATTTTATATTCTGGTTAATATAAGAATTCAGCGAAATTCTATCACATGTGTTCAATTTACGACGCTCCTATTTCAGATAGCGTATTGGGCTAAGCGGCATCTCAAAGCGCATGAAATGGCGAATAAAACGCACTATTAAACTTCTAGGGTTAGGCAAAGAGAGACCCGATTAAATCATTTTATATTTTGGTTAATACAACTATTCAGCGAAATCCTATCACATTTTTTGAATTTACGTCGCTCCTATATCAGATAGCGCAGTGGGTTAGGCGGCATCTTAAAGCGCTTGGAATGGCGAGTAAAATGCACTATTAAACGTCTATGATAGGGCAATCAGAGACCTGATTAGATTATTTTATATTTTGGTTAGTATAAGAATTCAGCGAAATTCTATCACATTTGTTCAATTTACGTCGCTCCTATTTCAGATAGCGTATTGGGCTAAGCAGCATCTCACAGCGCATGAAATGACGAATGAAATGCACTATTAATCTTCCAGGGTAGGCGATCAGAGACCCGATTAGATCATTTTACATTAAGGTTAATATAAGAATTCAGCGAAATTCTATCACATTTGTTCAACTTTCGTCGCTCCTATTTCAGATAGCGTATTGGGCTAAGCGGCATCTCAAAGCGCAAGAAATGGCGAGTAAAATGCACTATTAAACTTCTGGGGTAAGGCAAACAGAGACCCGATTAGATCATTTTATATTACGGTTAATATAAGAATTCAGCGTAATTCTATCACATTTGTTAAATTTACGTCGCTCCTATTTCAGATAGCGTACTGGGCTAGGCGGCATCTTAAAGCGCGTGGAATTTCGAGTGAAATGCACTATTAAACTTCTATGATAGGGCAACCAGAGACCCGATTAGATAATTTTATATTTTGGTTAATACAAGAATTCAGCGACATACTATCATATTTGTTCAATTTACGTCGCTCCTATTTCAGATAGCGGATTGGCCTAAGCGGCATCGCAAAGCGCATGAAATGTCGAGTAAAATGCACTATTAAACTTCTAGGGTAGGGCAAACAGAGACCCGATTAGATCATTTTATGTTATGGTTAATTTAAGAATTCAGCAAAATTCTATCGCATTTGTTCAATTTACGTCGCTCCTGTTTCAGATAGCGTACTGGGCTAGCCGGCATCTTAAAGCGCGTGGAATGACGAGTGAAATGCACTATTAAACTTCTAGGGTATTGCGAATAGAGACCCGATTAGATCATTTTACATTAAGGTTTATATAAGAATTCAGCGAAATCCTATCACATTTGTTCAATTTAAGTCGCTGATATTTCAGATAGCGTATTGGGCTAAGCGGCATCTCAAAGCGCAAGAAATTGCGAGTAAAATTCACTATTAAGCTGCTAGGGTAGGGCAAACAGAGACCCGATTAGATCATTTTATATTATGCTTAATTTAAGAATTCAGCCAAATTCTATCACATTTGTTTAACTTACGCCGCTCCTATTTCAGATAGCGGATTGGCCTTAGCGGCATCGCAAAGCGCATGAAATGTCGAGTAAAATGCACTATTAAACTTCTAGGGTAGGGCAAACAGAGACCCGATTAGATCATTTTATATTATGGTTAATTTAAGAATTCAGGAATGTTCTATCACATTTGTTCAATTTACGTCGCTCCTATTTCAGGTGGCGTACTGGGCAAGGCGGCATCTCAAAGCGCAAGAAATGGCGAGTAAAATGCACTATTAAACTTCTAGGGTAAGGCAAACAGAGACCCGATTAGATCATTTTATATTACGGTTAATATAAGATTTCAGCGTAATTCTATCGCATTTGTTCAACTTACGTCGCTCCTATTTCAGATAGCGTACTGGGCTAGGCGGCATCTTAAAGAGCGTGGAATGGCGAGTAAAATGCACTATTAAACTTCTATGATAGGGGAATTAGAGACCCGATTAGATCATTTTATATTTTGGTTAATATAAGGATTCAGCGAAATTCTATCACATTTGTCCAACTTACGTCGCTCCTATTTCAGATAGCGTATTGGGCTAAGTGGCATCTCAAAGCGCATGAAATGACGAGTGAAATGCACTATTAAACTTCTAGGGTAGGGCGAACAGAGACCCGATTAGATCATTTTATATTACGGTTAATATAAGAATGCAGCGTAATTCAGTCACATTTGTTCAACTTACGTCGCTCCTATTTCAAATAGCGTACTGGGCTAGGCGGCATCTTAAAGCGCGTGGAATGGCGAGTAAAATGCACTACTAAACTTCTATGACAGGGCAATCAGAGTCCCGATTCGATCATTTTGTATTTTGTTTAATATAAGATTTCAGGGAAATTCTATCACATTTGTTCAATTTACGTCGCTCCTATTTCAGATAGCGTACTGAGCTAGGCGGCATGTTAAAGCGCGTGGTATGGCTAGTAAAATGCACTATTAAACTTCTATGATAGGGCAATCAGAGACCCGATTAGATCATTTTATATTATGGTTAATTTAAGAATTCAGCAATGTTCTATCACATTTGTTCAATTTACGTCGCTCCTATTTCAGATAGCGTATTGGGCTAAGCGGTATCTCAAAGCGCATGAAATGACGAGTAAAATGCACTGTTAATATTCTATTGTAAGGCAAACAGAGACCCGATTAGATCATTTTATATTACGGTTAATATAGGAATTCAGCGTGATTCTATCACATTTGCTCAATTTACGTCGCTCCTATTTCAGATAGCGTATTGGGCTAAAAAGCATCTCAAAGCGCATGAAATGGCGAGTAAAATGCACTATCAAACTTCCAGGGTAAGGCAAACAGAGACCCGATTAGATCATTATATATTACGGTTAATATAAGAATTCAGCGTAATTCTATCACATTTGTTCAATATACGTCGCTCCTATTTCAGATAGCCTGCTGGGCTAGGCGGCATCCTAAACCACGTGGAATGGCGAGTAAAATGCACTATTAACCTTCTATATTTTGGTTAATAAAAGGATTCAGCGAAATTCTATCACATTTGTTCAATTTACGTCGCTCCTATTGCAGATAGCGTATTGGGCTCAGCGGCAACTCAAAGCGCATGAGATGGCGAATAAAATGCACGATCAAACTTCTGGGGTAAGGCAAACTCAGGCCCGATTAGATCATTTTATATTACGGTTAATAGAAGAATTCAGCGTAATTCAATCACATTTGTTCAAGTTACGTCACTCCTATTTCGGATAGCGTATTGGGCTAAGCGGCATCTCAAAGCGCACGGAATGTCGAGTAAAATGCACTACTAAACTTCTAGGGTAGGGCAAACAGAGTCCCGATTAGATCATTATATGTTATGATTAATTTAAGAACTCGGCGAAATTCTATCACATTTGTTCAATTTATGTCGCTCCGATTTCAGATAGTGTACTGGGCAAAGCGGCATCTCAAAGCGCATGAAATGACGAGTGAAATGCACTATTAAACTTGTTGGGTAGGGCGAACAGAGACACGATTAGATCATTTTACATTATGGTTAATATAAGAATTCAACGAAATTCTATCACATTTGTTCAATTTACGTCGCTCCTATTTCAGATAGCCTACTGGTCTAGGAGGCATCTTAAAGCGCATGAAATGACGAGTGAAATGCACTATTAAACTTCTAGGGTAAGGCAAAGAGAGACCCGATTAGATCATTTTATATTACGGTTAATATAAGAATTCAGCGAAATTCTATCACATTTGTTCAATTTACGTCGCTCCTATTTCAGATAGCCTACTGGTCTAGGAGGCATCTTAAAGCGCATGAAATGACGAGTGAAATGCACTATTAAACTTCTAGGGTAAGGCAAAGAGAGACCCGATTAGATCATTTTATATTACGGTTAATATAAGAATTCAGCGTAATTCTATCACATTTGTTCAATTTACGTCGCTCCTATTTCAGATAGCCTACTGGTCTAGGAGGCATCTTAAAGCGCATGAAATGACGAGTGAAATGCACTATTAAACTTCTAGGGTAAGGCAAAGAGAGACCCGATTAGATCATTTTATATTACGGTTAATATAAGAATTCAGGGAAATTCTATCACATTCGTCCAATTTACGTCGCTCCTACTTCAGATAGCGTATTGGGCTAAGCGGCACCTTAAAACGCATGAAATGACGAGTAAAATGCACTATTAAACTTCTATGATAGGGCAATCAGAGACCCGAATAGGTCATATTATATTATGGTTAATATAAGACTTCTGTGTAATTCTATCACATTTGTTCTATTTACGACGCTCCTATTTCAGATAGCGCATCTGACTAGGCGGCACCATAGAGCGCATGAAATGTCGAGTAAAATGCACCGTTAAACTTCTATGATAGGGCAATCAGAGACCCGATTATATCATTTTATGTTATGGTTAATATAAGAATTATGCGTAAATCCATCGCATTTGCTCAATTTACGTCGCAGCTATTACAGATAGCGTATTGGGCTAGGCGGCACCTTAAAGCGCATAAAATTACGAGTAAAATGCGCTATTAAACTTCTACGATAGGGCAATCAGAGACCCCCATTAAATCATTTTATATTATGATTAATGTAAGGATGTAGCGTAATTCTATCACATTTGTTCAATTTGCTTTTCTCCTATATCAGATATCGTATTGGGCTAGGCGGCATCTTAAAGCGCGTGGAATGACGAGTGACGTGCACTACTAACCTTCTATGATAGGGAAATCAGAGACCCGATTAGATCATTTTATATTACGGTTAATATAAGAATTCAGCGTAATTCTATCACATTTGTTAAATTTACGTCGCTTCTATTTCAGATAGCGTACTGGGCTAGGCGGCATCTTAAAGCGCATGAAATGTCGAGTGAAATGCACTATTAAACTTCTAGGGTAGGACGAACAGAGACCCAATTAGATCATTTTATATTACGGTTAATATAAGAATTCAGCGTAATTCTATCACATTTGTTCAATTTACGTCGCTCCTATTTCAGATAGCGTACTGGGCTAGGCGGCATCTTAAAGCGCGTGGAATGGCGAGTAAAATGCACTATTAAACTTCTATGATAGTGCAATCAGAGACCCGATTAGATCATTTTATATTACTGTTAATACAAGAATTCAGCGTAATTCTATCACATTTGTTACATTTACGTCGCTCCTATTTCAGATAGCGTACTGAGCTAGGCGGCATCTTAAAGCGCGTGGAATTGCGAGTAAAATGCACTATTAAACTTCTGGGGTACGGTAAACAGAGACCCGATTAGATCATTTTATATTATGGTTACTTTAAGAACTCAGCAAAATTCTTTCGCATTTGTTCAATTTACGTCGCTCCTGTTTCAGATAGCGTACTGGGCTAGCCGGCATCTTAAAGCGCGTGGAATGACGAGTGAAATGCACTATTAAACTTCTAGGGTAGGACGAACAGAGACCCAATTAGATCATTTTATATTACGGTTAATATAAGAATGCAGCGTAATTCAGTCACATTTGTTCAACTTACGGCGCTCCTATTTCAGATAGCGTACTGGGCTAGGCGGCATCTTAAAGCGCAAGAAATGGCGAGTAAAATGCACTATTAAACTTCTAGGGTAAGGCAAACAGAGACACGATTAGATCATTTTATATTACGGTTAATATAAGAATGCAGCGTAATTCAGTCACATTTGTTCAACTTACGTCGCTCCTATTTCAGATAGCGTACTGGGCTAGGCGGCATCTTAAAGCGCGTGGAATGGCGAATAAAATGCACTATTAAACTTCAATGATAGGGGAATCAGAGACCGGATTAGATCATTTTATATTCTGGTTAATATAAGAATTCAGCGAAATTCTATCACATTTGTTCAATTTACGACGCTCCTATTTCAGATAGCGTATTGGGCTAAGCGGCATCTCAAAGCGCATGAAATGGCGAATAAAACGCACTATTAAACTTCTAGGGTTAGGCAAGGAGAGACCCGATTAAATCATTTTATATTTTGGTTAATACAACTATTCAGCGAAATCCTATCACATTTTTTGAATTTACGTCGCTCCTATATCAGATAGCGCAGTGGGTTAGGCGGCATCTTAAAGCGCTTGGAATGGCGAGTAAAATGCACTATTAAACGTCTATGATAGGGCAATCAGAGACCTGATTAGATTATTTTATATTTTGGTTAGTATAAGAATTCAGCGAAATTCTATCACATTTGTTCAATTTACGTCGCTCCTATTTCAGATAGCGTATTGGGCTAAGCAGCATCTCACAGCGCATGAAATGACGAATGAAATGCACTATTAATCTTCCAGGGTAGGCGATCAGAGACCCGATTAGATCATTTTACATTAAGGTTAATATAAGAATTCAGCGAAATTCTATCACATTTGTTCAACTTTCGTCGCTCCTATTTCAGATAGCGTATTGGGCTAAGCGGCATCTCAAAGCGCAAGAAATGGCGAGTAAAATGCACTATTAAACTTCTGGGGTAAGGCAAACAGAGACCCGATTAGATCATTTTATATTACGGTTAATATTAGAATTCAGCGTAATTCTATCACATTTTTTCAATTTACGTCGCTCCTATTTCAGATAGCGTATTGGGCCAAGCGGCATCTCAAAGCGCATGAAATGGCGAGTAAAATGCACTATCGAACTTCTAGGGTAAGGCAAACAGAGACCCGATGAGATCATTTTATATTACGGTTAATATAAGAATTCAGCGAAATTCTATCACATTTGTTCAATTTACGTCGCTCCTATTTCAGATAGCGTCTTGGGCTAAGCGGCACCTCAAAGCGCATGAAATGGCGAGTAAAATGCACTATTGTACTTCTAGGGCAAGGCAAACAGAGACCCGATTAGATCATTTTATATTACGGTTAATATAAGAATTCAGCTTAATTCTATCACATTTGTTCAATTTAAGTCGCTCCTATGTCAGATAGCGTATTGGCCTAAGCGGCACCTCAAAGCGCATGAAATGGCGAGTAAAACGCACTATTAAACTTCTAGGGTAGGGCAACCAGAGTCCCGATTAGATCATTTTATATTATGGTTTATTTAAGAATTCAGCGAAATTCTATCACATTCGTTCAATTTACTTCGCTCCTATTTCAGATAGCGTATTGGGCTAAGCGGCATCTCAAAGCGCATGAAATGGCGAGTGAAATGCACTATCGAACTTCTAGGGTAAGGCAAACAGAGACCCGATGAGATCATTTTATATTACGGTTAATATAAGAATTCAGCGAAATTCTATCACATTTGTTCAATTTACGTCGCTCCTATTTCAGATAGCATCTTGGGCTAAGCGGTACCTCAAAGCGCATGAAATGGCGAGTAAAATGCACTATTATACTTCTAGGGTAAGGCAAACAGAGACCCGATTAGATCATTTTATATTACGGTTAATATAAGAATTCAGCTTAATTCTATCACATTTGTTCAATTTAAGTCGCTCCTATGTCAGATAGCGTATTGGCCTAAGCGGCATCTCAAAGCGCATGAAATGGCGAGTAAAACGCACTATTAAACTTCTAGGGTAGGGAAACCAGAGTCCCGATTAGATCATTTTATATTGCGGTTAATTTAAGAATTCAGCGAAATTCTATCACATTTGTTCAATTTACGTCGCTCCTATTTCAGATCGCCTACTGGGCTAGGCGGCATCCGAAAGCGTGTGAAATGTCGAGTGAAATGCACTATTAAACTTCTAGGGTGGGGCGAACAGAGACCCGGTTATATCATTTTACATTATGGTTAATCTAAGAATTCAGCGAAATTCTATCACATTTGTTCAATTTACGTCGCTCCTTTCTCAGATAGCGTATTGGGCTAAGCGGTATCTCAAAGCGCATGAAATGGCGTATAAATTGCACTATTAAACTTCTAGGGTAGGGCAAACAGAGACCCGATTAGATCATTTTATATTTTGGTTAATATAAGAATTCTGCGTTATTCTATCACATTTGTTCAATTTACGTCGCTCCTATTTCAGATAGCATATTGGGCTAGGCGGCATCTTAAAGCGCATGAAATGTCGAATAAAATGCACTACTAAACTTCTAGGATAGGGAAATCAGAGACACGATTACATCATCTTACATTATGATTAATATAAGAATTCAGTGTAATTCTATCACATTTGTTCAATTTACGACGCTCCTATTTCAGATAGCGTGTTGGACTAAACGGCACCTTAACGCACAAGAAATGGCGAGTAAAATGCACCACTAAACTTCTAGGGTAGGGCAATCGGATATCCGATAAGCTCATCTTATATTATGATTAATATAAGGATGCAGCGTAATTCTATCACATTTGTTCAATTTACGTAGCTCCAATTTCAGATAGCGTATTGGGCTAGGCGGCACCTTAAAGCGCGTGGAAAGACGTGCGAAATGCCCTATTAAACTTCTAGGGTAGGGCGAACAGAGACCAGATTAGGTCATTTTATATTACGGTTAATATAAGACTTCAGCGTAATTCTATCACATTTGTTCAATTTACGTCGCTCCTATTTCAATAGCGTAATGGGCTAAGCGGCATCTCAAAGCGCATGATATGGTGAGTAAAATGCTCTATCAAGCTTCTAGGGTAGGGCGAACAGAGAGCCGAGTAGATCATTTTACATTATGGTTAATATAAGAATTCAGCGGAATTCTATCACATTTGTTCAATTTACGTCGCTCCTATTTCAGATAGCGTATTGGGCTAAGCGGCATCTCAAAGCGCATGAAATGGCGAGTAGAATGCACTATTAAACTTCTAGGGTAGGGCAAACAGAGACCCGATTAGATCATTTTCTATTATGGTTAATTTAAGAATTCAGCGAAATTCTATCACGTTTGTTCAATTTATGACGCTCCTATTTCAGATAGCGTGTTGGGCTAGGCGGCACCTTAAAGCGCGTAGAATGACGAGTAAAATGCACTACTAACCGTCTATGCTACGGCAATCAAAGACACGATTAGATCATTCTATATTATGGTTAATATAAGAATTGTGCGTTATTCTATCACGTTTGTTCAATTTATGTCGCTCCTATTCCTGATAGCGTATTGCGCTATGCGGCACCTTAAAGCGCATGAAATGACGAGTAAAATGCACTGTTTAACTTCTATGATAGGGCAATCAGAGACCCGAATAGATCGTATTATATTATGGTTAATTTAAGAATTCTGCGTAATTCTATCACGTTTGTTCAATTTACGTCGCTCCTATTTCAGATAGTGTAATGGGCTTGGCGGCACCTTAAAGCGCATGAAATGGCGAGTAAAATGCACTATTAAACTTCTATGATATGGCAATCAGATACCCGAATAGATCGTATTATATTATGCTTAATATAAGAATTCTGCGTAATTCTATCACGTTTGTTCAATTTACGTAGCTCCAATTTCAGATAGCGTATGGGACTAGGCGGCATCTCAAAGCGCATGAAATGTCGAGTAAAATGCACTACCAAACTTCTCCGATAGGGCAATCAGAGACCCGATTAGATCATCTTGTATTATGGTTAATTTAAGAATTCAGCGAAATTCTATCACATTTGTTCAATTTACGTCGCTCCTATTTCAGATAGCGTATTGGGCCAAGCGGCACCTTAAAGCGCATGAAATGACGAGTAACATGCACTATTAAACTTCTACGGTAGGGTAAACAGAGACCCGATTAGATCATTTTACATTATGGTTAATTTAAGAATTCAGCGAAATTCTATCACATTTCTTCAATTTACGTCGCTCCTATTACAGTTAGCGTATTGGGCTAAGCGGCATCTCAAAGCGCATGAGATGACGAATGACATGCACTATTAAACTTCTAGGGTACGGCGAACAGAGACTCGATTAGATGATTTTACATTAAGGTTAATATAAGAATTCAGGGAAATTCTATCACATTTGTCCAATTTACGTCGCTCCTATTTCAGATAGCGTATTGGGCTAAGCGGCATCTCAAAGCGCATGAAATGCCGAGTAAAATGCACTATTAAACTTCACCGGTAGGGCAAACAGAGACCCGATTGGATCATTTTATATTATGGTTAATTCATGAATTCAGCGAAATTCTATCACATTTGTTCAATTTAGGTCGCTCCTATTTCAGATAGCATATTGGGCTAAGCGGCATCTCAAAGCGCATGGAATGGCGAGCGAAATGCACTATTAAACCTCTAGGGTACGGCAAACAGAGACCCGATTAGATCATTTTATATTACGGTTAATTTAAGAATTCAGCGAAATTCTATCACATTTGTTCAATTTACGCCGCTCCTATTTCAGATAGCGTATTGGGCTAAGCGGCATCTCAAAGCGCATGAAATGGCGAGTAAATTGCACTATTAAACTTCTAGGGTACCGCAAACAGAGACCCGAATAGATCATTTTATATTACGGGTAATTTAAGAATTCAGCGAAATTCTATCACATTTGTTCAATTTACGTCGCCCCTATTTCAGATAGCGTATTTGGCTAAGCGGCATCTCAAAGCGCATGAAATGGCGAGTAAAATGCACTATTAAACTTCTAGGGTAAGGCAAACAGAGACCAGATTAGATCATTTTATATTACGGTTAACATAAGAATTCAGCGTAATTCAATCACATTTGTTCAATTTACGCCGCTCCTATTTCAGATAGCCTATTGGGCTAAGCGGCACCTCAAAGCGCATGAAATGGCGAGTAAAATGCACTATTAAACTTTTAGGGTTGGGCGAACAGAGAGCCGATTAGATCATTTTATATTGCGGTTAATTTAAGAATTCAGCGAAATTCTATCACATTCCTTCAACTTACGTCGCTTCTATTTCAGATAGCGTATTGGTCTAAGCGGCACCTCAAAGCGCATGAAATGGCGAGTAAAATGCACTATCAAACTTCTAGGGTAGGGCAAACAGAGACCCGATTAGATCATTTTATATTATGGTTAATTTAAGAATTCAGCGAAATTCTATCACATTCGTTCAATTTACTTCGCTCCTATTTCAGATAGCGTATTGGGCTAAGCGGCATCTCAAAGCGCATGAAATGGCGAGTAAAATGCACTATCGAACTTCTAGGGTAAGGCAAACAGAGACCCGATGAGATCATTTTATATTACGGTTAATATAAGAATTCAGCGAAATTCTATCACATTTGTTCAATTTACGTCGCTCCTATTTCAGATAGCGTCTTGGGCTAAGCGGCACCTCAAAGCGCATGAAATGGCGAGTAAAATGCACTATTATACTTCTAGGGTAAGGCAAACAGAGACCCGATTAGATCATTTTATATTACGGTTAATATAAGAATTCAGCTTAATTCTATCACATTTGATCAATTTAAGTCGCTCCTATGTCAGATAGCGTATTGGCCTAAGCGGCATCTCAAAGCGCATGAAATGGCGAGTAAAATGCACTATTAAACTTTTAGGGTTGGGCGAACAGAGAGCCGATTAGATCATTTGATATTGCGGTTAATTTAAGAATTCAGCGAAATTCTATCACATTCCTTCAACTTACGTCGCTTCTATTTCAGATAGCGTATTGGGCTAAGCGGCATCTCAAAGCGCATGAGATGACGAATGACATGCACTATTAAACTTCTAGGGTACGGCGAACAGAGACTCGATTAGATGATTTTACATTAAGGTTAATATAAGAATTCAGGGAAATTCTATCACATTTGTCCAATTTACGTCGCTCCTATTTCAGATAGCGTATTGGGCTAAGCGGCATCTCAAAGCGCATGAAATGCCGAGTAAAATGCACTATTAAACTTCACCGGTAGGGCAAACAGAGACCCGATTGGATCATTTTATATTATGGTTAATTCATGAATTCAGCGAAATTCTATCACATTTGTTCAATTTACGTCGCTCCTATTTCAGATAGCGTATTGGGCTAAGCGGCACCTCAAAGCGCATGGAATGGCGAGCGAAATGCACTATTAAACCTCTAGGGTACGGCAAACAGAGACCCGATTAGATCATTTTATATTACGGTTAATTTAAGAATTCAGCGAAATTCTATCACATTTGTTCAATTTACGCCGCTCCTATTTCAGATAGCGTATTGGGCTAAGCGGCATCTCAAAGCGCATGAAATGGCGAGTAAATTGCACTATTAAACTTCTAGGGTACCGCAAACAGAGACCCGAATAGATCATTTTATATTACGGGTAATTTAAGAATTCAGCGAAATTCTATCACATTTGTTCAATTTACGTCGCTCCTATTTCAGATAGCGTCTTGGGCTAAGCGGCACCTCAAAGCGCATGAAATGGCGAGTAAAATGCACTATTAAACTTCTAGGGTAAGGCAAACAGAGACCAGATTAGATCATTTTATATTACGGTTAACATAAGAATTCAGCGTAATTCAATCACATTTGTTCAATTGACGTCGCTCCTATTTCAGATCGCCTACTGGGCTTGGCGGCATCCTAAAGCGTGTGGAATGTCGAGTGAAATGCAGTATTAAGCTTCTAGGGTAGGGCAAACAGAGACCCGATTAGATCATTTTACATTATGGACAATATAAGAGTTCAGCGAAATTCTATCACATTTGTTCAATTTACGCCGCTCCTATTTCAGATAGCCTATTGGGCTGAGCGGCACCTCAAAGCGCATGAAATGGCGAGTAAAATGCACTATTAAACTTTTAGGGTTGGGCGAACAGAGAGCCGATTAGATCATTTTATATTGCGGTTAATTTAAGAATTCAGCGAAATTCTATCACATTCCTTCAACTTACGTCGCTTCTATTTCAGATAGCGTATTGGTCTAAGCGGCACCTCAAAGCGCATGAAATGGCGAGTAAAATGCACTATCAAACTTCTAGGGTAGGGCAAACAGAGACCCGATTAGATCATTTTATATTATGGTTAATTTAAGAATTCAGCGAAATTCTATCACATTCGTTCAATTTACTTCGCTCCTATTTCAGATAGCGTATTGGGCTAAGCGGCATCTCAAAGCGCATGAAATGGCGAGTAAAATGCACTATCGAACTTCTAGGGTAAGGCAAACAGAGACCCGATGAGATCATTTTATATTACGGTTAATATAAGAATTCAGCGAAATTCTATCACATTTGTTCAATTTACGTCGCTCCTATTTCAGATAGCGTCTTGGGCTAAGCGGCACCTCAAAGCGCATGAAATGGCGAGTAAAATGCACTATTATACTTCTAGGGTAAGGCAAACAGAGACCCGATTAGATCATTTTATATTACGGTTAATATAAGAATTCAGCTTAATTCTATCACATTTGATCAATTTAAGTCGCTCCTATGTCAGATAGCGTATTGGCCTAAGCGGCATCTCAAAGCGCATGAAATGGCGAGTAAAATGCACTATTAAACTTTTAGGGTTGGGCGAACAGAGAGCCGATTAGATCATTTTATATTGCGGTTAATTTAAGAATTCAGCGAAATTCTATCACATTCCTTCAACTTACGTCGCTTCTATTTCAGATAGCGTATTGGTCTAAGCGGCACCTCAAAGCGCATGAAATGGCGAGTAAAATGCACTATCAAACTTCTAGGGTAGGGCAAACAGAGACCCGATTAGATCATTTTATATTATGGTTAATTTAAGAATTCAGCGAAATTCTAT
Source organism: Macropis europaea (assembly GCA_916610135.2). Taxonomy (NCBI): domain Eukaryota; kingdom Metazoa; phylum Arthropoda; class Insecta; order Hymenoptera; family Melittidae; genus Macropis; species Macropis europaea. The sequence continues at coordinate 10,921 of CAKAJE020001175.1, read as the reverse complement.
CACATTTGTTCAATTTACGTTGCTCCTATTTCAGATAGCGTATTGGGCTAACAGGCATCTCAAAGCGCATGAAATGGCGAGTAAAATGCACTATCGAACTTCTAGGGTAAGGCAAACAGAGACCCGATGAGATCATTTTATATTACGGTTAATATAAGAATGCAGCGTAATTCTATCACATTTTTTCAATTTACGTCGCTCCTATTTCAGATAGCGTATTGGGCCAAGCGGCATCTCAAAGCGCATGAAATGGCGAGTAAATGCACTATCGAACTTCTAGGGTAAGGCAAACAGAGACCCGATGAGATCATTTTATATTACGGTTAATATAAGAATTCAGCGAAATTCTATCACATTTGTTCAATTTACGTCGCTCCTATTTCAGATAGCGTCTTGGGCTAAGCGGCACCTCAAAGCGCATGAAATGGCGAGTAAAATGCACTATTGTACTTCTAGGGCAAGGCAAACAGAGACCCGATTAGATCATTTTATATTACGGTTAATATAAGAATTCAGCTTAATTCTATCACATTTGTTCAATTTAAGTCGCTCCTATGTCAGATAGCGTTTTGGCCTAAGCGGCATCTCAAAGCGCATGAAATGGCGAGTAAAACGCACTATTAAACTTCTAGGGTAGGGCAACCAGAGTCCCGATTAGATCATTTTATATTATGGTTAATTTAAGAATTCAGCGAAATTCTATCACATTCGTTCAATTTACTTCGCTCCTATTTCGGATAGCGTATTGGGCTAAGCGGCATCTCAAAGCGCATGAAATGGCGAGTAAAATGCACTATCGAACTTCTAGGGTAAGGCAATCAGAGACCCGATGAGATCATTTTATATTACGGTTAATATAAGAATTCAGCGAAATTCTATCACATTTGTTCAATTTACGTCGCTCCTATTTCAGATAGCGTCTTGGGCTAAGCGGCACCTCAAAGCGCATGAAATGGCGAGTAAAATGCACTATTATACTTCTAGGGTAAGGCAAACAGAGACCCGATTAGATCATTTTATATTACGGTTAATATAAGAATTCAGCTTAATTCTATCACATTTGTTCAATTTAAGTCGCTCCTATGTCAGATAGCGTATTGGCCTAAGCGGCACCTCAAAGCGCATGAAATGGCGAGTAAAACGCACTATTAAACTTCTAGGGTAGGGCAACCAGAGTCCCGATTAGATCATTTTATATTATGGTTAATTTAAGAATTCAGCGAAATTCTATCACATTCGTTCAATTTACTTCGCTCCTATTTCAGATAGCGTATTGGGCTAAGCGGCATCTCAAAGCGCATGAAATGGCGAGTGAAATGCACTATCGAACTTCTAGGGTAAGGCAAACAGAGACCCGATGAGATCATTTTATATTACGGTTAATATAAGAATTCAGCGAAATTCTATCACATTTGTTCAATTTACGTCGCTCCTATTTCAGATAGCGTCTTGGGCTAAGCGGCACCTCAAAGCGCATGAAATGGCGAGTAAAATGCACTATTATACTTCTAGGGTAAGGCAAACAGAGACCCGATTAGATCATTTTATATTACGGTTAATATAAGAATTCAGCTTAATTCTATCACATTTGTTCAATTTAAGTCGCTCCTATGTCAGATAGCGTATTGGCCTAAGCGGCACCTCAAAGCGCATGAAATGGCGAGTAAAACGCACTATTAAACTTCTAGGGTAGGGCAACCAGAGTCCCGATTAGATCATTTTATATTATGGTTAATTTAAGAATTCAGCGAAATTCTATCACATTCGTTCAATTTACTTCGCTCCTATTTCAGATAGCGTATTGGGCTAAGCGGCATCTCAAAGCGCATGAAATGGCGAGTGAAATGCACTATCGAACTTCTAGGGTAAGGCAAACAGAGACCCGATGAGATCATTTTATATTACGGTTAATATAAGAATTCAGCGAAATTCTATCACATTTGTTCAATTTACGTCGCTCCTATTTCAGATAGCATCTTGGGCTAAGCGGTACCTCAAAGCGCATGAAATGGCGAGTAAAATGCACTATTATACTTCTAGGGTAAGGCAAACAGAGACCCGATTAGATCATTTTATATTACGGTTAATATAAGAATTCAGCTTAATTCTATCACATTTGTTCAATTTAAGTCGCTCCTATGTCAGATAGCGTATTGGCCTAAGCGGCATCTCAAAGCGCATGAAATGGCGAGTAAAACGCACTATTAAACTTCTAGGGTAGGGAAACCAGAGTCCCGATTAGATCATTTTATATTGCGGTTAATTTAAGAATTCAGCGAAATTCTATCACATTTGTTCAATTTACGACGCTCCTATTTCAGATCGCCTACTGGGCTAGGCGGCATCCGAAAGCGTGTGAAATGTCGAGTGAAATGCACTATTAAACTTCTAGGGTGGGGCGAACAGAGACCCGGTTATATCATTTTACATTATGGTTAATCTAAGAATTCAGCGAAATTCTATCACATTTGTTCAATTTACGTCGCTCCTTTCTCAGATAGCGTATTGGGCTAAGCGGTATCTCAAAGCGCATGAAATGGCGTATAAATTGCACTATTAAACTTCTAGGGTAGGGCAAACAGAGACCCAATTAGATCATTTTATATTTTGGTTAATATAAGAATTCTGCGTTATTCTATCACATTTGTTCAATTTACGTCGCTCCTATTTCAGATAGCATATTGGGCTAGGCGGCATCTTAAAGCGCATGAAATGTCGAATAAAATGCACTACTAAACTTCTAGGATAGGGAAATCAGAGACACGATTACATCATCTTACATTATGATTAATATAAGAATTCAGTGCAATTCTATCACATTTGTTCAATTTACGACGCTCCTATTTCAGATAGCGTGTTGGACTAAACGGCACCTTAACGCACAAGAAATGGCGAGTAAAATGCACCACTAAACTTCTAGGGTAGGGCAATCGGATATCCGATAAGCTCATCTTATATTATGATTAATATAAGGATGCAGCGTAATTCTATCACATTTGTTCAATTTACGTAGCTCCAATTTCAGATAGCGTATTGGGCTAGGCGGCACCTTAAAGCGCGAGGAAAGACGTGTGAAATGCACTATTAAACTTCTAGGGTAGGGCGAACAGAGACCAGATTAGGTCATTTTATATTACGGTTAATATAAGACTTCAGCGTAATTCTATCACATTTGTTCAATTTACGTCGCTCCTATTTCAATAGCGTAATGGGCTAAGCGGCATCTCAAAGCGCATGATATGGTGAGTAAAATGCTCTATCAAGCTTCTAGGGTAGGGCGAACAGAGAGCCGAGTAGATCATTTTACATTATGGTTAATATAAGAATTCAGCGGAATTCTATCACATTTGTTCAATTTACGTCGCTCCTATTTCAGATAGCGTATTGCGCTATGCGGCACCTTAAAGCGCATGAAATGACGAGTAAAATGCAGTGTTTAACTTCTATGATAGGACAATCAGAGACCCGAATAGATCGTATTATATTATGGTTAATTTAAGAATTCTGCGTAATTCTATCACGTTTGTTCAATTTACGTCGCTCCTATTTCAGATAGTGTAATGGGCTTGGCGGCACCTTAAAGCGCATGAAATGGCGAGTAAAATGCACTATTAAACTTCTACGGTAGGGTAAACAGAGACCCGATTAGATCATTTTACATTATGGTTAATTTAAGAATTCAGCGAAATTCTATCACATTTCTTCAATTTACGTCGCTCCTATTACAGTTAGCGTATTGGGCTAAGCGGCATCTCAAAGCGCATGAGATGTCGAATGACATGCACTATTAAACTTCTAGGGTACGGCGAACAGAGACTCGATTAGATGATTTTACATTAAGGTTAATATAAGAATTCAGGGAAATTCTATCACATTTGTCCAATTTACGTCGCTCCTATTTCAGATAGCGTATTGGGCTAAGCGGCATCTCAAAGCGCATGAAATGCCGAGTAAAATGCACTATTAAACTTCACCGGTAGGGCAAACAGAGACCCGATTGGATCATTTTATATTATGGTTAATTCATGAATTCAGCGAAATTCTATCACATTTGTTCAATTTACGTCGCTCCTATTTCAGATAGCGTATTGGGCTAAGCGGCATCTCAAAGCGCATGGAATGGCGAGTGAAATGCACTATTAAACCTCTAGGGTACGGCAAACAGAGACCCGATTAGATCATTTTATATTACGGTTAATTTAAGAATTCAGCGAAATTCTATCACATTTGTTCAATTTACGCCGCTCCTATTTCAGATAGCGTATTGGGCTAAGCGGCATCTCAAAGCGCATGAAATGGCGAGTAAATTGCACTATTAAACTTCTAGGGTACGGCAAACAGAGACCCGAATAGATCATTTTATATTACGGGTAATTTAAGAATTCAGCGAAATTCTATCACATTTGTTCAATTTACGTCGCCCCTATTTCAGATAGCGTATTTGGCTAAGCGGCATCTCAAAGCGCATGAAATGGCGAGTAAAATGCACTATTAAACTTCTAGGGTAAGGCAAACAGAGACCAGATTAGATCATTTTATATTACGGTTAACATAAGAATTCAGCGTAATTCAATCACATTTGTTCAATTGACGTCGCTCCTATTTCAGATCGCCTACTGGGCTGGGCGGCATCCTAAAGCGTGTGGAATGTCGAGTGAAATGCAGTATTAAGCTTCTAGGGTAGGGCAAACAGAGACCCGATTAGATCATTTTACATTATGGACAATATAAGAGTTCAGCGAAATTCTATCACATTTGTTCAATTTACGCCGCTCCTATTTCAGATAGCGTATTGGGCTAAGCGGCATCTCAAACCCCATGAAATGGCGAGTAAATTGCACTATTAAACTTCTAGGGTACGGCAAACAGAGACCCGAATAGATCATTTTATATTACGGTTAATTTAAGAATTCAGCGAAATTCTATCACAGTTGTTCAATTTACGACGCTCCTATTTCAGATAGTATATCGGGCAAGGCGGCACCTTAAAGCGCGTGGAATGGCGAGTAAAATGCAATACTAACCTTCTATGAAAGGGCAATCGGAGACCCAAATAGATCATATCATATTATGGTTAATATAAGAATTCTGCGTAATTCTATCAGGTTTGTTCAATTTACGTCGCTCCTACTTCAGATTGCGTATTGGGCTAAGCGGCATCTTAAAGCGCGTAGAATGACGAGTAAAATGCACTACTAACCTTCTATGATAAGGCAATCAAAGACCCGATTAGATCATTCTATATTCTGGTTAATATAAGAATCCTGCGTAATTCTATCACATTTGTTCTATTTATGTCGCTCCTATTTCAGACAGCGTATTGGGCTAGGCGGCACCATAAAGCGCATGAAATAACGAGTAAAATGCACTATTAAACTTCTGTGATTGGGCAACCAGAGACCCGAATGGATCGTATTATATTATGGTTAACATAAGAATTCTGCGTAATTCTATCCCGTTTGTTCAATTTACGTAGATCCAATTTCTGATAGCGCATTGGACTAGGCGGAATCTTAAAGCGCATGAAATGTCGAGTAAAATGCACTACTAAACTTCTCGATAGGGCAATCAGAGACCCGATTAGGCCATCTTATATTATGGTTAATATAAGAAGTCAGCGAAATTTTATCACATTTGTTCAATTTACGTCGCTCCTATTTCAGATAGCGTATTGGGCTAAGCGGCACCTTAAAGCGCATGAAATGACGAGTAAAATGCACTATTAAGCTTCTATGATAGGGCAATCAGAGAACCGAATATATCGTATTATATTATGGTTAATATAAGAATTCTGCGTAATTCTATCTCGTTTCTTCAATTTACGTAGCTCCAATTTCAGAAAGCGTATTGGGCTATGCGGCATCTTAAAGCGCATGAAATGACGAGTAAAATGCACTATTAAACTTCTATGATAGGACAATCAAAGACCCGTTTAGATCATTTTATATTATTGTTAATATAAGAATTCAGCGAACTTTTATCACATTTGTTCAATTTACGTCGCCCCTATTTCAGATATCGTATTGGGCTAGGCGGCATCTTAAAGCGCATGAAATGTCGAGTAAAATGCACTATTAAACTTCTATGATAGGGCAATCAAAGACCCGATAAGATCATTTTATATTATGGTTAATATAAGAATTCAGCGTAATTTTATCACATTTGTTCAATATACGTCGCCCCTATTTCACATACCGTATTGGGCTACGTGGCATCTTAAAGCGCATGAAATGTGGAGTAAAATGCACTACTAAACTTCTAGGGTAGAGCTGACAGAGACCCGATTAAATCATTTTATACTATGGTTAATTTAAGAATGCAGCGTAATTCTATCACAGTTGTTCAATCTACGTAGCTCCAATATCAGATAGCGTATTGGGCTAGGCGGCACCTTAAAGCGCATGAAATGACGAGTAAAACGCACTATTAAACTTCTATGATAGGACAATCAGAGACCCGATTAGATAATCTTACATTATTGCTAAGTTAAGAATTCATCGTAACTCTATCACATTTGTTCAATTTACGTCGCTCCTACTCCAGATAGCGTATTGGGCTAACCGGCATCATAAAGCGCGTGAAATGGCGAGTAAAATACACTATTAAACTTCTAGGGTAGGGCGAACAGAGATCCGATTAAATCATTTTATACTATGGTTAATTTAAGAATGCAGCGTAATTCTATCACAGTTGTTCAATTTACGTAGCTTCAATATCAGATAGCGTATTGGGCTAGGCGTCACCTTAAAGCGCATGAACTCACGAGTAAAATGCACTATTAAGCATATATGATAGGGTAATCAGAGACCCGATTAGATCATTATATACTATGGTTAATTTAAGAATTCAGCGAAACTTTATCACACTTGTTCAATTTACGTAGCTCCAATTTCAGATAGCGTATTGGGCTAGGCGGCATCTTAAAGCGCATGAATTGTCGAGTAAAATACACTACTAAACTGCTCGGATAGGGCAATCAGATACCCGGTTAGGTCATTTTATATTATTGTTAATATAAGAATTCAACGTAATTTTATCACATTTGTTCAATTTATATCGCTCCTATTTCAGATAGCATATTGGGCTGAGCGGCACCTTAAAGCGGATGAAATGACGAGTAAAATGCACTGTTAAACTTCTATGATAGGACAATCAGAGAACCGAATATATCGTATTATATTATGGTTAATCTAAGAATTCTGCGTAATTCTATCTCGTTTCTTCAATTTACGTAGCTCCAGTTTCAGAAAGCGTATTGGGCTATGCGGCATCTTAAAGCGCATGAAATGACGAGTAAAATGCACTATTAAACTTCTATGATAGGGCAATCAGAGACCCGAATAGATCGTATTATATTATGGTTAATATAAGAATTCTGCATAATTCTATCACGTTTGTTCAATTTACGTAGCTCCACTTTCAGATACCGTATTGGGCTAGGCGGCATCTGAAAGCGCATGAAATGTCGAGTATAACGCACTACTAAGCTTCTCGGATAGGGCTAACAGAGACCCGATTAGGACATCTTATATTATGGTTAATATAAGAATTGAGCGAAATTCTATCACATTTGTTCAATTTACGTCGCTCCTATTACAGATAGCGTATTGGGATAGGCGGCATCTTGAAGCGCATGGAATGACGAGTAAAATGCACTATTAATCTTCTATGATAGGGCAATCAGAGACCCGAATATATCATATTATATTATTTTTAATATAAGAATTCTGCGTAATTCTATCACGTTAGTTCAATTTACGTAGCTCCAATTTCAGATAGCGTATTGGGCTATGCGACATCTTAAAGCGCATGAAATGTCGAGCCAAATGAACTACTAAACTTCTTGGATAGGGCAATCAGAGACCCGATAAGGTCATCTTATATTATGATCAATATAATAATGCGGCGTAATTCTGTCACATTTGTTCAATTTACGTCGCTCCTATTTCAGATAGCGTCTTGGGCTAGGCGGCATCTTAAAGCGTGTAGAATGACGAGTAAAATGCACTACTAACCTTCTATGATAAGGCAATCAACGACCCGATTAGATCATTCTATATTCTGGTTAATATAAGAATCCTGCGTAATTCTACCACGTTTGTTCAATTTACGTAGCTGCAATTTCAGATAGCGTATTGGGCTAGGCGGTATCTGAAAGCGCATGAAATGTCGAGTAAAATGCACTACTCAACTTCTCGGGTAGGGCAATCATAGACCCGATTAGGACATCTTATACTATGGTTAATATAAGTATTCAGCGAAATTTTATCACATTCGCTGAATTTACGTCGCTCCCATTTCAGATAGCGTATTGGGCCAAGCGGCATCTCAAAGCGCATGAAATGGCGAGTAAAATGCACTATTAAACTTCAACGGTAGGGCAAACAGAGACCCGATTGGATCATTCTATATTATGGTTAATTCATGAATTCAGCGAAATTCTATCACATTTGTTCAATTTACGTCGCTCCTATTTCAGATAGCGTATTGGGCTAGATGGCATCTGAAAACGCATGAAATGTCGAGTAAAATGCACTGTTAAACTTCTATGGCAGGGCAATCAGAGACCCGATTAGATCATTTTATATTATTGTTAATATAAGTATTCAACGTAATTTTATCACATTTGTTCAATTTATATCGCTCCTATTTCAGATAGCGCATTGGGCTAGGCGGCACCTTAAATCGCATGAAATGACGAGTAAAATGCACTATTCAACTTCTATGATAGGGCAATCAGAGAACCGAATAGATCGTATTATATTATGGTTAATATCAGAATTCTGCGTAATTCTATCACGTTTGTTCAATTTACGTAGCTCCAATTTCAGATAGCGTATTGGGCTAGCAGGCATCTTCAAGCGCATGAAATGTCGAGTAAAATGCACTATTAATCTCCTATGTCAGGGCAATCAGAGACCCGAATAGATCGGATTATATTATTGTTAATATACGAATTCTGCGTAATTTTATCACATATGTTCAAATTACGTCGCCCCTATTTCAGATAGCGTATTGGGCTAGGTGGCACCATAAAGCGCATCAAATGTCGAGTAACATGCACTACTAAACTTCTCGGATAGGGCAATCAGAGACCCGATTAGGTCATCTTATATTATGGTTAATATAAGAATTCAGCGAAATTTTATCACATTTGTTCAATTTACGTCGCCCCTATTTCAGATAGCGTATTGGGCTAGGTGGCATCTTAAAGCGCATGAAATGACGAATAAAATGCACTATTAAACTTCTATGATAGGGCTATCAGTGACCCGAATAGATCGTATTATATTATGGTTAATATAAGAATTCTCCGTAATTCTATCACGTTTTTTCAATTTACGTAGATCCAATTTCAGATAGCGCATTGGACTAGGCGGAATCTTAAAGCGCATGAAATGTCGAGTAAAATGCACTACTAAACTTCTCGGATAGCGCAATCAGAGAGCCGATTAGGACATCTTATACTATGGTTAATATAAGAATTCAGCGAAATTCTATCACATTTGCTCAATTTACATCGCCCCTATTTCAGATAGCGTATTGGGCTTGCTGGCATCTTAAGGCGCATGAAATGTCGAGTAAAATGCACTATTAAACTTCTAGGGTAGGGTAAACAGAGACGCGACTAGACCATTTTATATTATGGTTAGTTTAAGAATTCAGCGAAATTCAATAACATTTGTTCAATTTACGTCGCTCCTATTTCTGATAGCGTATTGGGGCAAGCGGCACCTTAAAGCGCATGAAATGACTAGTAAAATGCACTATTACACTTCTATGATAGGGCAACCAGAGACACGTTTAGTTCATTTTATATTATTGTTAATATATGAATTCAACGTACTTTTATCACATGTGTTCAATTTACGTAGCTCCAATTTCAGATAGCGTATTGGACTAGGCGGCATCTTAAAGCGCATGAAATGTCGAGTAAAATGCACTACTAACCTTCTATGGTAGGGCAATCAGAGACCCGAATAGATCATATTATATTATGGTTAATATAAGAATTCTGCGTAATCCTATCACATTTGTTCTATTTACGTCGCTCCTATTTCAGATAGCGTATTCGGCTAAGCGGCATCTCAAAGCGCATGAAGTGCCGAGTAAAATGCACTATCAAACTGCTAGGATAGGTCGAACTGAGAACAGATTAGATCATTTTATATTATGTTTAATATAAGAATTCTGCGTAATTCTATCACATTTGTTCAATTTACGTCGCTCCTATTTCAGATTGGGTACTGGGATAGGTGGCATCTTAAAGCGCACGAAATCACGAGTAAAATGCACTACTAAACTTCTCGGATATGGCAATCAGACGCCCGATTAGGGCATCTTATATTATGATTAATATAAGAATTCTGCGTAATTCTATCACATTTGTTCAATTTACGTCGCCCCTATTTCAGATAGTGTATTGGGCTAGGTGGCATCTTAAAGCGCATGATATGTCGAGTAAAATGCACTATTAAACTTCGAGGGAAGGGCGAACAGAGACGCGATTAGATCATTTGATATTATTGTTAATATAAGAATTCAACGTAATTTTATCACATTTGTTGAATTTATATCGCTCCTATTTCAGATAGCGTATTGGGCTAGGCGGCACCTTAAAGCGCATAAAATGTCGAGTAAGATGCACTACCAAACTTCTCGGGTAGGCATAACAGAGACCCGATTAGGTCATCTTATATTATGGTTAATATAAGAATTCAGCGTAATCCTATCACATTTGTTCAATTCACGTCGCTCCTATTTCAGATAGCGTATTGGGATAGGCGGCATCTTAAAGCGCATGGAATGCCGAGCAAAATGCACTACTAAACTTCTCGGATAGGGCAATCAGAGACCCGATTAGGTCATCTTATATTATGATTAATATAAGAATTTAACGTAATTCTAACACATTTGTTCA
>CAKAJE020001174.1:0-81607 GCA_916610135.2 Macropis europaea | reverse complement strand
GCTCCTATTTCAGATAGCTTAATGGGCTAAGCGGCATCTCAAAGCGCATGAAATGACGAATAAAATGCACTATTAAGCTTCTACGCGATGGCGAACAGAGACCCGATTAGATCATTTAACATTATGGATAATAAAAGAATTCAGCGAAATTCTATCACATTTGTTCAACTAACGTCGCTCCTATTTCAGATAGCGTACTGGGCTAGGCGGCATCTCAACGCGCATGAAATGGCGAGTAAAATGCACTACTAAACTTCTAGGGTAGGGCAATCAGAGACCCGATTTGATCATTTTATATTTTGGTTAATATAAGAATTCAGCGAAATTCTATCACATTTGTTCAATTTCCGTCGCTCCTATTTCAGATAGCGTATTGGGCTAAGCGGCATCTCAAAGCGCATGAAATGGCGAGTAAAATGCACTATTAAACTTCTAGGGTAGGGCACATAGAGACCCGATTATATCATTCTATATTATGTTTAATTTAAGAATTGAACGAAATCCTATCACATTTTTTCAATTTACGTCGCTCCTATTTCAGATAGCGTATTGGGCTAAGCGGAATCTCAAAGCGCATGAAATGGCGTGTAAAATGCACTATTAAACTTCTAGGGTAGGGCGAACAGAGACCCGATTAGATCATTGTACATTAAGGTTAATATAAGTATTCAGGGAACTTCTATCACATTTGTTCAATTTACGTCGCTCCTATTGCAGATAGCTTATTGGGCTAAGCGGCATCTCAAAGCGCATGAAATGACGAGTGAAATGCACTATTAATCTTCTAGGGTAGGGCGAACAGAGACCCGATTAGATCATTTTACATTAAGGTTAATATAAGAATTCAGCGAGATTCTCCCACATTTGTTCAATTTACGTCGCTGATATTTCAGATAGCGTATTGGGCTAAGCGGCATCTCTTAAGCGCATGAAATGGCGAGTAAAATGCACTATTAAACTTCTAGGATAAGGCAAACAGAGATCCGATTAGATCATTTAACATTATGGTTAATAAAAGAATTCAGCGAAATTCTATCACATTTGTTCAACTAACGTCGCTCCTATTTCAGATAGCGTACTGGGCTAGGCGGCATCTCAAAGCGCATGAAAATGGCGAGTAAATGTACTACTAAACTTCCAGGGTAGGCAATCAGAGACCCGATTTGAGCATTTTATATTTTGGTTAATATAAGAATTCAGCGAAATTCTATCACATTTGTTCATTTCCGTCGCTCCTATTTCAGATAGCGTATTGGGCTAAGCGGCATCTCAAAGCGCATGAAATGGCGAGTAAAATGCACTATTAAACTTCTAGGGTAGGGCACATAGAGACCCGATTAGATCATTCTATATTATGGTTAATTTAAGAATTGAACGAAATCCTATCACATTTTTTCAATTTACGTCGCTCCTATTTCAGATAGCGTATTGGGCTAAGCGGAATCTCAAAGCGCACGAAATGGCGTGTAAAATGCACTATTAAACTTCTAGGGTAGGGCGAACAGAGACCCGATTAGATCATTTTACATTAAGGTTAATATAAGTATTCAGGGAACTTCTATCACATTTGTTCAATTTACGTCGCTCCTATTTCAGATAGCTTATTGGGCTAAGCGGCATCTCAAAGCGCATGAAATGACGAGTGAAATGCACTATTAATCTTCTAGGGTAGGGCGAACAGAGACCCGATTAGATCATTTTACATTAAGGTTAATATAAGAATTCAGCGAGATTCTCCCACATTTGTTCAATTTACGTCGCTGGTATTTCAGATAGCGTATTGGGCTAAGCGGCATCTCTTAAGCGCATGAAATGGCGAGTAAAATGCACTATTAAACTTCTAGGATAAGGCAAACAGAGATCCGATTAGATCATTTAACATTATGGTTAATAAAAGAATTCAGCGAAATTCTATCACATTTGTTCAACTAACGTCGCTCCTATTTCAGATAGCGTACTGGGCTAGGCGGCATCTCAAAGCGCATGAAATGGCGAGTAAAATGCACTACTAAACTTCCAGGGTAGGGCAATCAGAGACCCGATTTGATCATTTTATATTTTGGTTAATATAAGAATTCAGCGAAATTCTATCACATTTGTTCAATTTCCGTCGCTCCTATTTCAGATAGCGTATTGGGCTAAGCGGCATCTCAAAGCGCAAGAAATGGCGAGTAAAATGCACTATTAAACTTCTAGGGTAGGGCACATAGAGACCCGATTAGATCATTCTATATTATGGTTAATTTAAGAATTGATCGAAATCCTATCACATTTTTTCAATTTACGTCGCTCCTATTTCAGATAGCGTATTGGGCTAAGCGGAATCTCAAAGCGCATGAAATGGCGAGTAAAATGCACTATTAAACTTCTAGGGTAGGGCGAACAGAGACCGATAGATCATTTTACATTAAGGTTAATATAAGTATTCAGGGAACTTCTATCACATTTGTTCAATTTACGTCGCTCCTATTTCAGATAGCTTAATGGGCTAAGCGGCATCTCAAAGCGCATGAAATGACGAGTGAAATGCACTATTAATCTTCTAGGGTAGGGCGAACAGAGACCCGATTAGATCATTTTACATTAAGGTTAATATATGAATTCAGCGAGATTCTCTCACATTTGTTCAATTTACGTCGCTAATATTTCAGATAGCGTATTGGGCTAAGCAGCATCTCAAAGCGCAAGAAATGGCGAGTAAAATGCACTATTAAACTTCTAGGGTAGGGCAAACAGACACCCGATAAGATCATTTTATATTATGGTTAATTCAAGAATTCAGCGAAATTCTATCACATTCGTTCAATTTACGTGGCTCCTATTTCAGATAGCTTATTGGGCTCAGCGGCATCACAAAGCGCATGAAATGACGAGTGAAATGCACTATTAATCTTCTAGGGTACGGCGAACAGAGACCCGATTAGATCATTTTACATTAAGGTTAATATAAGAATTCAGCGAGATTCTCCCACATTTGTTCAATTTACGTCGCTGATATTTCGGATAGCGTATTGGGCTAAGCGGCATCTCAAAGCGCATGAAATGACGAGAGAAATGCACTATTACACTTCTTGGGTAGGGCGAACAGAGACCCGATTAGATCATTTGATATTATGGTTAATTTAAGAATTCAGCGAAATTCTATCACATTTGTTCAATTTACGTCGCTCCTATTGCAGATAGCGTATTGGGCTAAGCGGCATCTCAAGGCGCATGAAATGGCGAGTAAAATGCACTATTAAACTTCTAGGGTAGGGCAATCAGAGACCCGATTAGATCATTTTATATTTTGGTTAATAAATGAATTCATCGAAATTCTATCACATTTGTTCAATTTACATCGCTCCTATTTCAAATAGCGTATTGGGCTAAGCGGCATCTCCATGCGCATGAAATGGCGAGTAAAATGCATTATTGAACTTCTAGGATAAGGCAAATGGAGACCCGATTAGACCATTTTATATTACGGTTAATATAAGAATTCAGCGTTATTCTATCACATTTGTTCAACTTACGTCGCTCCTATTTCAGATAGCGTACTCGGATAGGCGGCATCTTAAAGCGCGTGGAAAGGCGAGTAAAATGCACTATTAAACTTCGAGGGTAATGCAAACAGAGACCCGATTAGATCATTTTATATTACGGTTAATATAAGATTTCAGGGAAATTCTATCACATTTGTTCAATTTACGTCGCTCCTATTTCAGATAGCTATTGGGCTAAGCGGCATCTCAAAGCGCATGAAATGACGAGAGAAATGCACTATTAAACTTCTTGGGTAGGGCGAACAGAGACCCGATTACATCATTTTATATTATGGTTAATATAAGAATTCAGCGATATTCTATCGCATTTGTTCAATTTGCGTCGCTCCTATTTCAGATAGCGTATTGGGCTAAGCGGCATCTCAAAGCACATGAAATGGCGAATACAATGCACTATTAAGCTTCTACGCTAGGGCGAACAGAGACCCGATTAGATCATTTAACGTTATGGTAAATAAAAGAATTCAGCGAAATTCTATCACATTTGTTCAATTTACGTCGCTCCTATTTCAGATAGCGTACTGGGCTAGGCGGCAACTCAAAGCGCATGAAATGACGAGTAAAATGCTCTATTAAACTTCTAGGGTAGGGCAATCAGAGACCCGATTGGTTCATTTTATATTTTGGTTAATATAAGCATCCAGCGAAATTCTATCACATTTGTTCAATTTACGTCGCTCCTATTTCAGATAGCGTATTGGGCTAAGCGGCATCTCAAAGCGCACGAAAGGGCGAGTAAAATGCACTATTAAACTTCTAGGGTGGGGCAATCAGAGACCCGATAAGAACATTTTATATTACGGTTAATATAAGAATTCAGCGAAGTTCTATCACATTTGTTCAATTTACGTCGCTCCTATTTCAGATAGCTTATTGGGCTAAGCGGCAACTCAAAGCGCATGAAATGACGAGTGAAATGCACTATTAAACTTCTAGGGTAGGGCGAACAAAGACCCGATTAGATCATTTTACATTAAGGTTAAAATAAGAATTCAACGAAATTCTATCACATTTGTTCAATTTACGTCGCTCCTATTTCAGATAGCGTATTGGGCTAAGCTGCATCTCAAAGCGCAAGAAATGGCTCGTACAATGCACTATTCAACTTCTAGGGTAGGGCAAACAGAGACCGGATTAGATCATTTTATATTTTGGTTAATATAAGAATTCAGCGAAATTCTATCACATTTGTTCAATTTACGTCGCTCCTATTTCAGATAGCGTATTGGGCTAAGAGGCATCTCAAAGCGCATGAAATGGCGAGTAAAACGCACTATTAAACTTCTAGGATAAGGCAAACAGAGACCCGATTAGATCATTTTATATTACGGTTAATATAAGAAATCAGCGTAATTCTGTCAGATTCGTTCAACTTACGTAGCTCCTATTTCAGATAGCGTACTGGGCTAGGCGGCACCTTAAAGCGCGTGGAATGGCGAGTAAAATGCACTATTAAACTTCTATGATAGGGCAATCAGAGACCCGATTAGATCATTTTATATTTTGGTTAATATAAGAATTCAGCGAAGTTCTATCACATTTGTTCAATTTACGTCGCTCCTATTTCAGATAGCTTATTGGGCTAAGCGGCATCTCAAAGCGCATGAAATGACGAGTGAAATGCACTATTAAACTTCTAGGGTAGGGCGAACAAAGACCCGATTAGATCATTTTACATTAAGGTTAAAATAAGAATTCAACGAAATTCTATCACATTTGTTCAATTTACGTCGCTCCTATTTCAGATAGCGTATTGGGCTAAGCTGCATCTCAAAGCGCAAGAAATGGCTCGTACAATGCACTATTCAACTTCTAGGGTAGGGCAAACAGAGACCGGATTAGATCATTTTATATTTTGGTTAATATAAGAATTCAGCGAAATTCTATCACATTTGTTCAATTTACGTCGCTCCTATTTCAGATAGCGTATTGGGCTAAGAGGCATCTCAAAGCGCATGAAATGGCGAGTAAAACGCACTATTAAACTTCTAGGATAAGGCAAACAGAGACCCGATTACATCATTTTATATTACGGTTAATATAAGAAATCAGCGTAATTCTGTCAGATTCGTTCAACTTACGTAGCTCCTATTTCAGATAGCGTACTGGGCTAGGCGGCACCTTAAAGCGCGTGGAATGGCGAGTAAAATGCACTATTAAACTTCTATGATAGGGCAATCAGAGACCCGATTAGATCATTTTATATTTTGGTTAATATAAGAATTCAGCGAAATTCTATCACATTTGTTCAATTTACGTCGCTCCAATTTCAGATAGCTTATTGGGCTAAGCGGCATCGCAAAGCGCATGAATTGACGAGTGAAATGCACTATTAAACTTCTTGGGTAGGGCGAACAAAGACCCGATTAGATCATTTTATATTATGGTTAATTTAAGAATTCAGCGAAATTCTCTCACATTTGTTCAATTTACGTCGCTGATATTTCAGATAGCGTATTGGGCTAAGCGGCATCTCAAAGCGCAAGAAATGGCGAGTAAAATGCACTATTAAACTTCTAGGGTAGGGCAAACAGAGACCCCATTAGATCATTTTATATTTTGGTTAATATAAGAATTCAGCGAAATTCTATCACATTTGTTCAAGTTACATCGCTCCTATTTCAGATAGCTTATTGGGCTAAGCGGCATCTCAAAGCGCATGAAATGGTGAGTAAAATGCACTATTAAACTTCTAGGATAAGGCAAACAGAGACCCGATTAGATCATTTTATATTACGGTTAATATAAGAATTCAGCGTAATTCTGTCACATTTGTTCAAGATACGTAGCTCCTATTTCAGATAGCGTACTGGGCTAGGCGGCAACTTAAACCGCGTGGAATGGCGAGTAAAATGCACTATTAAACTTCTATGATAGGGCAATCAGAGACCCGATTAGTTCATTTTATATTTTGGTTAATATAAGAATCCAGCGAAATTCTATCACATTTGTTCAATTTACGTCGCTCCTATTTCAGATAGCGTATTGGGCTAAGCGGCATCTCAAAGCGCACGAAAGGGCGAGTAAAATGCACTCTTAAACTTCTAGGGTGGGGCAAGCAGAGACCCGATCAGATCATTTTATATTACGGTTAATATAAGAATTCAGCGTAGTTCTATCACATTTGTTCAATTTACATCGCTCCTATTTCAGATAGCGTATTGGGCTAAGCGGCATCTCAAAGCGCAAGAAATGGCGAGTAAAATGCACTATTAAGCTTCTAGGGTTCGGCACATAGAGACCCGATTAGATCATTTTATATTATGGTTAATTTAAGAATTCAGCGAAATCCTATCACATTTGCTCATTTTACGTCGCTCCTATTTCAGATAGCGTATTGGGCTAAGCGGCATCTCAAAGCGCAAGAAATGGCGAGTAAAATGCACTATTAAACTTCTAGGGTAGGGCAAACAGAGACCCCATTAGATCATTTTATATTTTGGTTAATATAAGAATTCAGCGAAATTCTATCACATTTTTTCAATTTACGTCGCTCCTATTTCAGATAGTGTACTGGGCTAGGAGGCATCTTAAAGCGCGTGGAAGGGCGAGTAAAATGCACTACTAAACGTCTATGATAGGGCAATCAGAGTCCCGTTAAATCATTTTATATTTTCTTTAATATAAGATTTCAGGGAAATTCTATCACATTTGTTCAATTTACGTCGCTCCTATTTCAGACAGCTATTGGGCTAAGCGGCATCTCAAAGCGCATGAAATGACGAGAGAAATGCCCTATTAAACTTCTTGGGTAGGGCGAACAGAGACCCGATTACATCATTTTATATTATGGTCAATTTAAGAATTCAGCAAAATTCTATCACATTTGTTCAGCTTACATCGCTCCTATTTCAGATAGCGTATTGGGCTAAGCGGCATCTCAAAGCGCATGGAATGACGAGTAAAATGCACTAATAAACTTCTAGGATAAGGCAAACGGAGACCCGATTAGACCATTTTATATTACGGTTAATATAAGAATTCAGCGTTATTCTATCACATTTGTTCAACTTACGTCGCTCCTATTTCAGATAGCGTACT
Organism: Macropis europaea; assembly: GCA_916610135.2. Lineage (NCBI taxonomy): Eukaryota > Metazoa > Arthropoda > Insecta > Hymenoptera > Melittidae > Macropis > Macropis europaea. Next base: position 74,021 of record CAKAJE020001174.1, on the reverse strand, counting down.
CGGATAGGCGGCATCTTAAAGCGCGTGGAAAGGCGAGTAAAATGCACAATTAAGCTTCTACGCTAGGGCGAACAGAGACCCGATTAGATCATTTAACATTATGGTAAATAAAAGAATGCAGCGAAATTCTATCACATTTGTTCAATTTACGTCGCTCCTATTTCAGATAGCGTACTGGGCTAGGCGGCATCTCAAAGCGCATGAAATGACGAGTAAAATGCTCTATTAAACTTCTAGGATAAGGCAAACAGAGACCCGATTAGATCATTTTATATTACGGTTAATATAAGAATTCAGCGTAATTCTGTCACATTTGTTCAAGTTACGTAGCTCCTATTTCAGATAGCGTACTGGGCTAGGCGGCAACTTAAACCGCGTGGAATGACGAGTAAAATGCACTATTAAACTTCTATGATAGGGCAAACAGAGAGCAGATTAGATCATTTTATATTTTGGTTAATATAAGAATTCAGCGAAATTCTATCACATTTGTTCAATTTACGTCGCTCCTATTTCAGATAGCGTATTGGCCTAAGCGGCATCTCAAAGCGCAAGATATGGCGAGTAAAATGCACTATTAAACTTCTAGGGTAGGGCAAACAGAGACCCCATTAGATCATTTTATATTATGGTTAATTTAAGAATTCAGCGAAATTCTATCACGTTTGTTCAATTTACGTTTCTCCTATTTCAGATAGCGTATTGGGCTAAGCGGCATCTCAAAGCGCAAGAAATGGCGAGTAAAATTCACCATTAAACTTCTATGGTAATGCAAACAGAGACCCGATTAGATCATTTTATATTACGGTTAATATAAGAATTCAGCGTAATTCTATCACATTTGTTCAACATACGTCGCTCCTATTTCAGATAGTGTACTGGGCTAGGCGGCATCTTAAAGCGCGTGGAAGGGCGAGCAAAATGCACTACTAAACTTATATGATAGGGCAATCAGAGTCCCGTTTAGATCATTTTATATTTTGTTTAATATAAGATTTCAGGGAAATTCTATTACATTTGTTCAATTTACGTCGCTCCTATTTCAGATAGCTATTGGGCTAAGCGGCATCTCAAAGCGCATGAAATGACGAGAGAAATGCACTATTAAACTTCTTGGGTAGGGCGAACAGAGACCCGATTACATCATTTTATATTATGGTTAATTTAAGAATTCAGCAAAATTCTATCACATCTGTTCAATTTACGTCGCTCCTATTTCAGATAGCGTACTGGGCTAGGCGGCATCTTAAAGCGCGTGGAATGACGAGTAATATGCACTATTAAACATCTATGATAGGGCAATCAGAGACCCGATTAGATCATTTTATATTTTGGTTAATATAAGAATTCAACGAAATTCTATCACATTTGTTCAATTTACGTCGATCCTATTTCAGATAGCTTATTGGGCTAAGCGGAATCTCAAAGCGCATGAAGTGGCGAGTAAAATGCACTATTAAACTTCTAGGGTAGGGCGAACAAAGACCCGATTAGATCATTTTACATTAAGGTTAATATAAGAATTCAGCGAAATTCTATCACATTTGTTCAATTTACATCGCTCCTATTTCAGATAGCGACTTGTGCTAAGCGGCATCTCAAAGGGCAAGAAATGGCGAGTAAAATGCACTATTAAACTTCTAGGGTAGGGCAAACAGAGACCACATTAGATCATTTTATATTATGGTTAATTTAAGAATTCAGCGAAATTCTTTCACATTTGTTCAATTTACGTCGCTGATATTTCAGATAGCGTATTGGGCTAAGCGGCATCTCAAAGCGCAAGAAATGGCGAGTAAAATGCACTATTAAACTTCTAGGGTAGGGCAAACAGAGACCCGATTAGGTCATTTCATATTATGGTTAATTTAAGAATTCAGAAAAATTCTATCACATTTGTTCAATTTACGTCGTTCCTATTTCAGATAGCATACTGGGCTAGGCGGCAACTTAAAGCGCGTGGAATGGCGAGTAAAATGCACTATTAAACTTCTATGATAGGGCAATCAGAGACCTGATTAGATCATTTTATGTTATGGTTAATTTAAGAATTCAGCGAAATTCTATCACATTTGTTCAATTTACATCGCTCCTATTTCAGATAGCGTACTGGGCTAGGCGGCATCTTAAAGCGCGTGGAATGGCGAGCAAAATGCACTCTTAATCTTCTATGATAGGGCAATCAGAGACCCGATTAGATCATTTTATATTTTGGTTAATATAAGAATTCAGCGAAATTCTATCACATTTGTTCAATTTACGTCGCTCCTATTTCAGATAGCGTATTGGGATAAGCGGCATCTCAAAGCGCAAGAAATGGCGAGTAAAATGCACTATTAAACTTCTAGGGTAGGGCAGACAGAGACCACATTAGATCATTTTATATTATGGTTAATTTAAGAATTCAGCGAAATTCTCTCACATTTGTTCAATTTACGTCGCTGATATTTCAGATAGCGTATTGGGCTAAGCGGCATCTCAAAGCGCAAGAAATGGCGAGTAAAATGCACTATTAAACTTCTAGGGTAGGGCAAACAGAGACCCGATTAGGTCATTTCATATTATGGTTAATTTAAGAATTCAGCAAAATTCTATCACACTTGTTCAATTTACGTCGCTCCTATTTCAGATAGCGTACTGGGCTAAGCGGCATCTCAAAGCGCAAGAAATGGCCAGTAAAATGCACTATTAAACTTCTAGGGTAAGGCGAACAGAGACCTGATTAGATCATTTTACATTACGGATAATAAAAGAATTCATCGAAATTCTATCACATTTGTTCAATTTACATCGCTCCTATTTCAGATAGCGTACTGGGCTAAGCGGCATCTCAAAGCGCATGAAATGACGAGTGAAATGCACTATTAACCTTCTAGGGTAGGGCGAACAGAGACCCGATTAGAACATTTTACATTAAGGTTAATATAAGAATTCAGCGAAATTCTCTCACATTTGTTCAATTTACGTCGCTGATATTTCAGATAGCGTATTGGGCTAAGCGGCATCTGAAAGCGCATGGATTGACGAGTGAAATGCACTGTTAAACTTCTAGGGTAGGGCGAACAGAGACCCGAATGGATCATTTTATATTACGGTTAATATAAGAATTCAGCGTAATTCTATGACATTTGTTCAACTTACGTCGCTCCTATTTCAGATATCGTACTGGGCTAGGCGGCATCTCAAAGCGCGTGGAAGGGCGAGTAAAATGCACTACTAAAATTCTGTGATAGGACAATCAGAGTCCCGATTAGATCATTTTATATTTTGTTTACTATAAGATTTCAGGGAAATTCTATCACATTTGTTCAATTTCCGTCGCTCCTATTTCAGATAGCGTATTGGGCTAAGCGGCATCTCAAAGCGCATGAAATGGCGAATAAAATGCACTATTAAACTTCTTGGGTAGGGCGAACAGAGACCCGATTACATCATTTTATATTATGGTTAATTTAAGAATTCAGCAAAATTCTATCACATTTGTTCAATTTACGTCGCTCCTATTTCAGATAGCGTACTGGGCTAGGCGGGATCTTAAAGCGCGTGGAATGACGAGTAAAATGCACTGTTAAACTTCTATGATACGGCAATCAGAGACCCGATAATATCATTTTATATTTTGGTTAATATAAGAATTCAGCGAAATTCTATCACATTTGTTCAATTTACGTCGCTCCTATTTCAGATAGCGTACTGGGCCAGGCGGCATCTCAAAGCGCATGAAATGACGAGTAAAATGCTCTATTAAACTTCTAGGGTAGGGCAAACAGAGACCCGATTAGGTCATTTCATATTATGGTTAATTTAAGAATTCAGCGAAATTCTATCACATTTGTTCAAGTTACATCGCTCCTATTTCAGATAGCTTATTGGGCTAAGCGGCATCTCAAAGCGCATGAAATGGCGAGTAAAATGCACTATTAAACTTCTAGGATAAGGCAAACAGAGACCCGATTAGATCATTTTATATTACGGTTAATATTAGAATTCAGCGTAATTCTGTCACATTTGTTCAATTTACGTCGCTCCTATTTCAGATAGCGTATTGGGCTAAGCGGCATCTCAAAGCGCACGAAAGGGCGAGTAAAATGCACTATTAAACTTCTAGGGTGGGGCAAGCAGAGACCCGATCAGATCATTTTATATTACGGTTAATATAAGAATTCAGCGAAGTTCTATCACAATTGTTCAATTTACGTCTCTCCTATTTCAGATAGCTTATTGGGCTAAGCGGCAACTCAGAGCGCATGAAATGACGAGTGAAATGCACTGTTAAACTTCTAGGGTAGGGCGAACAAAGACCCGATTAGATCATTTTACATTAAGGTTAAAATAAGGATTCAGCGAAATTCTATCACTTTTGTTCAATTTACGTCGCTCCTATTTCAGATGGCGTATTGGGCTAAACGGCATCTCAAAGCGCAAGAAATGGCGAGTAAAATGCACTATTAAACTTCTAGGATAAGGCAAACAGAGACCCGATTAGATCATTTTATATTACGGTTAATATAAGAATTCAGCGTAATTCTGTGACATTTGTTCAACTTACGTAGCTCCTATTTCAGATAGCGTGCTGGGCTAGGCGGCAACATAAAGCGCGTGGAATGGCGAGTAAAATGCACTGTTAAACTTCTATGATAGGGCAATCAGAGACCCGATAATATCATTTTATATTTTGGTTAATATAAGAATTCAGCGAAATTCTATCACATTTGTTCAATTTACGTCGCTCCTATTTCAGATAGCTTATTGGGCTAAGCGGCATCGCAAAGCGCATGAATTGACGAGTAAAATGCACTATTAAACTTCTTGGGTAGGGCGAACAGAGACCCGATTACATCATTTTATATTATGGTTAATTTAAGAATTCAGCAAAATTCTATCACATTTGTTCAATTTACGTCGCTCCTATTTCAGATAGCGTACTGGGCTAGGCGGCATCTTAAAGCGCGTGGAATGACGAGTAAAATGCACTATTAAACTTCTATGATAGGGCAATCAGAGACCCGATTAGATCATTTTATATTTTGGTTAATATAAGAATTCAGCGAAATTCTATCACATTTGTTCAATTTACGTCGCTCCTATTTCAGATAGCTTATTGGGCTAAGCGGCATCTCAAAGCGCATGAAGTGGCGAGTAAAATGCACTATTAAACTTCTAGGGTAGGGCGAACAAAGACCCGATTAGATCATTTTACATTAAGGTTAATATAAGAATTCAGCGAAATTCTATCACATTTGTTCAATTTACATCGCTCCTATTTCAGATACCGACTTGTGCTAAGCGGCATCTCAAAGCGCAAGAAATGGCGAGTAAAATGCACTATTAAACTTCTAGGGTAGGGCAAACAGAGACCCGATTAGATCATTTTATATTACGGTTAATATAAGAATTCAGCGTAATTTTGTGACATTTGTTCAACTTACGTAGCTCCTATTTCAGATAGCGTACTGAGCTAGGCGGCAACTTAAAGCGCGTGGAATGGTGAGTAAAATGCACTATTAAACTTCTAGGGTAGGGCAATCAGAGACCCGATTAGATCATTTTATATTACGGTTAATAGAAGAATTCAGCGTAATTCTATCACATTTGTTCAACTTACGTCGCTCCTATTTCAGATAGCATATTGGGCTAAGCGGCATCGCAAAGCGCATGAAATGACGAGTGAAATGCACTATTAAACTTCTTGGGTAGGGCGAACAGAGAGCCGATTACATCATTTTATATTACGGTTAATATAAGAATTCAGCGTAATTCTATCACATTTGTTCAATTTACGTCGTTCCTATTTCAGATAGCATACTGGGCTAGGCGGCATCTTAAAGCGCGTGGAGTGGCGAGTAAAATGCACTATTAATCTTCTATGATAGGGCAATCAGAGACCCGATTAGATCATTTTATATTTTGGTTAATATAAGAATTCAGCGTAATTCTATCACATTTGTTCAATTTACGTCGCTCCTATATCAGATAGCATATTGGGCTAAGCGGCATCTCAAAGCGCATGAAATGGTGAGTAAAATGCACTATTAAACTTCTAGGGTAAGGCAAACAGAGACCCGATTAGATCATTTTATATTACGGTTAATATAAGATTTCAGGGAAATTCTATCACATTTGTTCAATTTACGTCGCTCCTATTTCAGATAGCGTATTGGGCTAAGCGGCATCTCAAAGCGCATGAAATGACGAATAAAATGCACTATTAAGCTTGTACGCTAGGGCGAACAGAGACCCGATTAGATCATTTAACATTATGGTAAATAAAAGAATTCAGCGAAATTCTATCACATTTGTTCAATTTACGTCGCTCCTATTTCAGATAGCGTACTGGGCTAGGCGGCATCTCAAAGCGCATGAAATGACGAGTAAAATGCTCTATTAAACTTCTAGGGTAGGGCAAACAGAGACCCGATTAGGTCATTTCATATTATGGTTAATTTAAGAATTCAGCGAAATTCTATCACATTTGTTCAAGTTACATCGCTCCTATTTCAGATAGCTTATTGGGCTAAGCGGCATCTCAAAGCGCATGAAATGGCGAGTAAAATGCACTATTAAACTTCTAGGATAAGGCAAACAGAGACCCGATTAGATCATTTTATATTACGGTTAATATAAGAATTCAGCGTAATTCTGTCACATTTGTTCAAGTTACGTAGCTCCTATTTCAGATAGCGTACTGGGCTAGGCGGCAACTTAAACCGCGCGGAATGGCGAGTAATATGCACTATTAAACTTCTATGATAGGGCAATCATACACCCGATTAGTTCATTTTATATTTTGGTTAATATAAGAATCCAGCGAAATTCTATCACATTTGTTCAATTTACGTCGCTCCTATTTCAGATAGCGTATTGGGCTAAGCGGCATCTCAAAGCGCACGAAAGGGCGAGTAAAATGCACTATTAAACTTCTAGGGTGGGGCAAGCAGAGACCCGATCAGATCATTTTATATTACGGTTAATATAAGAATTCAGCGAAGTTCTATCACATTTGTTCAATTTACGTCTCTCCTATTTCAGATAGCTTATTGGGCTAAGCGGCAACTCAGAGCGCATGAAATGACGAGTGAAATGCACTGTTAAACTTCTAGGGTAGGGCGAACAAAGACCCGATTAGATCATTTTACATTAAGGTTAAAATAAGGATTCAGCGAAATTCTATCACATTTGTTCAATTTACGTCGCTCCTATTTCAGATAGCGTATTGGGCTAAGCGGCATCTCAAAGCGCATGGAATGGCGAGTGAAATGCACTATTAAACTTCTAGGGTAGGGCGAACAGACACCCGAATAGATCATTTTATATTACGATTAATATAAGAATTCAGCGTAATTCTGTGACATTTGTTCAACTTACGTAGCTCCTATTTCAGATAGCGTACTGAGCTAGGCGGCAACTTAAAGCGCGTGGAATGGTGAGTAAAATGCACTATTAAACTTCTAGGGTAGGGCAATCAGAGACCCGATTAGATCATTTTATATTACGGTTAACATAAGAATTCAGCGAAATTCTATCACATTTGTTCAATTTACGTCGCTCCTATTTCAGATAGCGTATTGGGCTAAGCGGCATCTCAAAGCGCATGGAATGGCGAGTAAAATGCACTATTAAACTTCTAGGATAAGGCAAACGGAGACCCGATTAGACCATTTTATATTACGGTTAATATAAGAATTCAGCGTTATTCTATCACATTTGTTCAACTTACGTCGCTCCTATTTCAGAAAGCGTACTCGGATAGGCGGCATCTTAAAGCGCGTGATATGGCGAGTAAAATGCACTATTAAACTTCTCGGGTAATGCAAACAGAGACCCGATTAGATCATTTTATATTACGGTTAATATAAGATTTCAGGGAAATTCTATCACATTTGTTCAATTTACGTCGCTCCTATTTCAGATAGCTATTGGGCTAAGCGGCATCTCAGAGCGCATGAAATGACGAGAGAAATGCACTATTAAACTTCTTGAGTAGGGCGAACAGAGACCCGATTACATCATTTTATATTATGGTTAATATAAGAATTCAGCGAAATTCTATCACACTTGTTCAATTTGCGTCGCTCCTATTTCAGATAGCGTATTGGGCTAAGCGGCATCTCAAAGCGCATGAAATGACGAATAAAATGCACTATTAAGCTTGTACGCTAGGGCGTACAGAGACCCGATTAGATCATTTTACATTATGGTAAATAAAAGAATTCAGCGAAATTCTATCACATTCGTTCAATTTACGTCGCTCCTATTTCAGATAGCGTACTGGGCTAGGCGGCACCTCAAAGCGCATGAAATGGCGAGTAAAATGCACTATTAAACTTCTAGGATAAGGCAAACAGAGACCCGATTAGATCATTTTATATTTTGGTTAATATAAGAATCCAGCGAAATTCTATCACATTTGTTCCATTTACGTCGCTCCTATTTCAGATAGCGTACTGGGCTAAGCGGCATCTCAAAGCGCAAGAAATGGCGAGTAAAATGCACTATTAAACTTCTAGGATAAGGCAAACAGAGACCCGATTAGATCATTTTATATTACGGTTAATATAAGAATTCAGCGTAATTCTGTGACATTTGTTCAACTTACGTAGCTCCTATTTCAGATAGCGTGCTGGGCTAGGCGGTATCTTAAAGCGCGTGCAATGGCGAGTAAAATGCACTATTAAACTTCTAGGATAAGGCAAACGGAGACCCGATTAGACCATTTTATATTACGGTTAATATAAGAATTCAGCGTTATTCTATCACATTTGTTCAACTTACGTCGCTCCTATTTCAGAAAGCGTACTCGGATAGGCGGCATCTTAAAGCGCGTGATATGGCGAGTAAAATGCACTATTAAACTTCTCGGGTAATGCAAACAGAGACCCGATTAGATCATTTTATATTACGGTTAATATAAGATTTCAGGGAAATTCTATCACATTTGTTCAATTTACGTCGCTCCTATTTCAGATAGCTATTGGGCTAAGCGGCATCTCAGAGCGCATGAAATGACGAGAGAAATGCACTATTAAACTTCTTGAGTAGGGCGAACAGAGACCCGATTACATCATTTTATATTATGGTTAATATAAGAATTCAGCGAAATTCTATCACACTTGTTCAATTTGCGTCGCTCCTATTTCAGATAGCGTATTGGGCTAAGCGGCATCTCAAAGCGCATGAAATGACGAATAAAATGCACTATTAAGCTTGTACGCTAGGGCGTACAGAGACCCGATTAGATCATTTTACATTATGGTAAATAAAAGAATTCAGCGAAATTCTATCACATTTGTTCAATTTACGTCGCTCCTATTTCAGATAGCGTACTGGGCTAGGCGGCACCTCAAAGCGCATGAAATGGCGAGTAAAATGCACTATTAAACTTCTAGGATAAGGCAAACAGAGACCCGATTAGATCATTTTATATTACGGTTAATATAAGAATTCAGCGTAATTCTGTCACATTTGTTCAAGTTACGTAGCTCCTATTTCAGATAGCGTACTGGGCTAGGCGGCAACTTAAACCGCGTGGAATGGCGAGTAAAATGCACTATTAAACTTCTATGATAGGGCAATCAGAGACCCGATTAGTTCATTTTATATTTTGGTTAATATAAGAATCCAGCGAAATTCTATCACATTTGTTCCATTTACGTCGCTCCTATTTCAGATAGCGTACTGGGCTAAGCGGCATCTCAAAGCGCAAGAAATGGCGAGTAAAATGCACTATTAAACTTCTAGGATAAGGCAAACAGAGACCCGATTAGATCATTTTATATTACGGTTAATATAAGAATTCAGCGTAATTCTGTGACATTTGTTCAACTTACGTAGCTCCTATTTCAGATAGCGTGCTGGGCTAGGCGGTATCTTAAAGCGCGTGCAATGGCGAGTAAAATGCACTATTAAACTTCTAGGATAAGGCAAACGGAGACCCGATTAGACCATTTTATATTACGGTTAATATAAGAATTCAGCGTTATTCTATCACATTTGTTCAACTTACGTCGCTCCTATTTCAGAAAGCGTACTCGGATAGGCGGCATCTTAAAGCGCGTGATATGGCGAGTAAAATGCACTATTAAACTTCTCGGGTAATGCAAACAGAGACCCGATTAGATCATTTTATATTACGGTTAATATAAGATTTCAGGGAAATTCTATCACATTTGTTCAATTTACGTCGCTCCTATTTCAGATAGCTATTGGGCTAAGCGGCATCTCAGAGCGCATGAAATGACGAGAGAAATGCACTATTAAACCTCTTGAGTAGGGCGAACAGAGACCCGATTACATCATTTTATATTATGGTTAATATAAGAATTCAGCGAAATTCTATCACATTTGTTCAATTTGCGTCGCTCCTATTTCAGATAGCGTATTGGGCTAAGCGGCATCTCAAAGCGCATGAAATGACGAATAAAATGCACTATTAAGCTTGTACGCTAGGGCGTACAGAGACCCGATTAGATCATTTTACATTATGGTAAATGAAAGAATTCAGCGAAATTCTATCACATTTGTTCAATTTACGTCGCTCCTATTTCAGATAGCGTACTGGGCTAGGCGGCACCTCAAAGCGCATGAAATGGCGAGTAAAATGCACTATTAAACTTCTAGGATAAGGCAAACAGAGACCCGATTAGATCATTTTATATTACGGTTAATATAAGAATTCAGCGTAATTCTGTGACATTTGTTCAGCTTACGTAGCTCCTGTTTCAGATAGCGTGCTGGGCTAGGCGGCAACTTAAAGCGCGTGGAATGGCGAGTAAAATGCACTGTTAAACTTCTATGATAGGGCAATCAGAGACCCGATAAGATCATTTTATATTTTGGTTAATATAAGAATTCAGCGAAATTCTATCACATTTGTTCAATTTACGTCCCTCCTATTTCAGATAGCTTATTGGGCTAAGCGGCATCGCAAAGCGCATGAATTGACGAGTAAAATGCACTATTAAACTTCTTGGGTAGGGCGAACAGAGACCCGATTACATCATTTTATATTATGGTTAATTTAAGAATTCAGCAAAATTCTATCACATTTGTTCAATTTACGTCGCTCCTATTTCAGATAGCGTACTGGGCTAGGCGGTATCTTAAAGCGCGTGGAACGACGAGTAAAATGCACTATTAAACTTCTATGATAGGGCAATCAGAGACCCGATTAGATCATTTTATATTTTGGTTAATATAAGAATTCAGCGAAATTCTATCACATTTGTTCAATTTACGTCGCTCCTATTTCAGATAGCTTATTGGGCTAAGCGGCATCTCAAAGCGCATGAAGTGGCGAGTAAAATGCACTATTAAACTGCTAGGGTTGGGCGAACAAAGACCCGATTAGATCATTTTACATTAAGGTTAATATAAGAATTCAGCGAAATTCTATCACATTTGTTCAATTTACATCGCTCCTATTTCAGATAGCGACTTGTGCTAAGCGGCATCTCAAAGCGCAAGAAATGGCGAGTAAAATGCACTATTAAACTTTTAGGGTAGGGCAAACAGAGACCCGATTAGATCATTTTATATTACGGTTAATATAAGAATTCAGCGTAATTCTGTGACATTTGTTCAACTTACGTAGCTCCTATTTCAGATAGCGTACTGAGCTAGGCGGCAACTTAAAGCGCGTGGAATGGTGAGTAAAATGCACTATTAAACTTCTAGGGTACGGCAATCAGAGACCCGATTAGATCATTTTATATTACGGTTAACATAAGAATTCAGCGAAATTCTATCACATTTGTTCAATTTACGTCGCTCCTATTTCAGATAGCGTATTGGGCTAAGCGGCATCTCAAAGCGCATGGAAGGGCGAGTGAAATGCACTATTAAACTTCTAGGGTAGGGCGAACAGACACCCGATTAGAACATTTTACGTTAAGGTTAATATAAGAATTCAGCGTAATTCTATCACATTTGTTCAACTTACGTCGCTCCTATTTCAGATAGCATATTGGGCTAAGCGGCATCGCAAAGCGCATGAAATGACGAGTGAAATGCACTATTAAACTTCTTGGGTAGGGCGAACAGAGAGCCGATTACATCATTTTATATTACGGTTAATATAAGAATTCAGCGAAATTCTATCACATTTGTTCAATTTACGTCGCTCCTATTTCAGATAGCGTATTGGGCTAAGCGGCATCTCAAAGCGCATGAAATGACGAATAAAATGCACTATTAAGCTTCTACGCTAGGGCGAACAGAGACCCAATTAGGTCATTTCATATTATGGTTAATTTAAGAATTCAGAGAAATTCTATCACATTTGTTCAAGTTAAATCGCTCCTATTTCAGATAGCTTATTGGGCTAAGCGGCATCTCAAAGCGCATGAAATGGCGAGTAAAATGCACTATTAAACTTCTAGGATAAGGCAAACAGAGACCCGATTAGATCATTTTATATTACGGTTAATATAAGAATTCAGCGTAATTCTGTCACATTTGTTCAAGTTACGTAGCTCCTATTTCAGATAGCGTACTGGGCTAGGCGGCAACTTAAACCGCGTGGAATGACGAGTAAAATGCACTATTAAACTTCTATGATAGGGCAATCAGAGTCCGGTTTAGATCATTTTATATTTTGTTTAATATAAGATTTCAGGGAAATTCTATCACATTTGTTCAATTTACGTCGCTCCTATTTCAGATAGCGTATTGGGCTAAGCGGCATCTCAAAGCGCACGAAAGGGCGAGTAAAATGCACTATTAAACTTCTAGGGTGTGGCAAGCAGGGACCCGATCAGATCATTTTATGTTACGGTTAATATAAGAATTCAGAGAAGTTCTATCACATTTGTTCAATTTACGTCGCTCCTATTTCAGATAGCTTATTGGGCTAAGCGGCAACTCAGAGCGCATGAAATGACGAGTGAAATGCACTGTTAAACTTCTAGGGTAGGGCGAACAAAGACCCGATTAGATCATTTTACATTAAGGTTAAAATAAGAATTCAGCGAAATTCTATCACTTTTGTTCAATTTACGTCGCTCCTATTTCAGATAGCGTATTGGGCTAAGCGGCATCTCAAAGCGCAAGAAATGGCGAGTAAAATGCACTATTAAACTTCTAGGGTAGGGCAAACAGAGACCCGATTAGATCATTTTATATTACGGTTAATATAAGAATTCAGCGTAATTCTGTGACATTTGTTCAACTTACGTAGCTCCTATTTCAGATAGCGTACTGAGCTAGGCGGCAACTTAAAGCACGTGGAATGGTGAGTAAAATGCACTATTAAACTTCTAGGGTAGTGCAATCAGAGACCCGATTAGATCATTTTATATTACGGTTAACATAAGAATTCAGCGAAATTCTAACACATTTGTTCAATTTACGTCGCTCCTATTTCAGATAGCGTATTGGGCTAAGCGGCATCTCAAAGCGCATGGAATGGCGAGTGAAATGCACTATTAAACTTCTAGGGTAGGGCGAACAGACACCCGAATAGATCATTTTATATTACGGTTAATATAAGAATTCAGCGTAATTCTATCACATTTGTTCAACTAACGTCTCTCCTATTTCAGATAGCGTACTGGGCTAGGCGGCATCTTAGAGCGCGTGGAAGGGCGAGTAAAATGCACTTCTAAACATCTATGATAGGGCAATGAGAGTTCCGAACAGATCATTTTATATTTTGTTTACTATAACATTTCAGGGAAATTCTATCACATTTGTTCAATTTACGTCGCTCCTATTTCAGATAGCGTATTGGGCTAAGCGGCATCTCAAAGCGCAAGAAATGGCGAGTAAAATGCACTATTAAGCTTCTAGGGTTGGGCACATAGAGACCCGATTAGATCATTTTATATTATGGTTAATTTAAGAATTCAGCGAAATTCTATCACATTTTTTCAATTTACGTCGCTCCTATTTCAGATAGCGTACTGGGCTAGGCGGCATCTTAAAGCGCGTGGAAGGGCGAGTAAAATGCACTTCTAAACATCTATGATAGGGCAATGAGAGTTCCGAACAGATCATTTTATATTTTGTTTACTACAACATTTCAGGGAAATTCTATCACATTTGTTCAATTTACGTCGCTCCTATTTCAGATAGCGTATTGGGCTAAGCGGCATCTCAAAGCGCAAGAAATGGCGAGTAAAATGCACTATTAAGCTTCTAGGGTTGGGCACATAGAGACCCGATTAGATCATTTTATATTATGGTTAATTTAAGAATTCAGCGAAATTCTATCACATTTTTTCAATTTACGTCGCTCCTATTTCAGATAGTGTACTGGGCTAGGCGGCATCTTAAAGCGCGTGGAAGGGTGAGTAAAATGCACTACTAAACGTCTATGATAGGGCAATCAGAGTCCCGTTTAGATCATTTTATATTTTCTTTAATATAAGATTTCAGGGAAATTCTATCACATTTGTTCAATTTACGTCGCTCCTATTTCAGATAGCTTATTGGGCTAAGCGGCATCGCAAAGCGCATGAAATGACGAGTGAAATGCACTATTAAACTTCTAGGATAAGGCAAACAGAGACCCGATTAGATCATTTTATATTACGGTTAATATAAGAATTCAGCGTAATTCTGTGATATTTGTTCAACTTACGTAGCTCCTATTTCAGATAGCGTGCTGGGCTAGGCGGCAACTTAAAGCGCGTGGAATGGCGAGTAAAATGCACTGTTAAACTTCTATGATAGGGCAATCAGTGACCCGATAAGATCATTTTATATTTTGGTTAATATAAGAATTCAGCGAAATTCTATCACATTTGTTCAATTTACGTCGCTCCTATTTCAGATAGCTTATTGGGCTAAGCGGCATCGCAAAGCGCATGAATTGACGAGTAAAATGCACTATTAAACTTCTTGGGTAGGGCGAACAGAGACCCGATTACATCATTTTATATTATGGTTAATTTAAGAATTCAGCAAAATTCTATCACATTTGTTCAATTTACGTCGCTCCTATTTCAGATAGCGTACTGGGCTAGGCGGCATATTAAAGCGCGTGGAATGACGAGTAAAATGCACTATTAAACTTCTATGATAGGGCAATCAGAGACCCGATTAGATCATTTTATATTTTGGTTAATATAAGAATTCAGCGAAATTCTATCACATTTGTTCAATTTACGTCGCTCCTATTTCAGATAGCTTATTGGGCTAAGCGGCAACTCAAAGCGCACGACGTGGCGAGTAAAATGCACTATTAAACTTCTAGGGTTGGGCGAACAAAGACCCGATTAGATCATTTTACATTAAGGTTAATAAAAGAATTCAGCGAAATTCTATCACATTTGTTCAATTTACATCGCTCCTATTTCAGATAGCGACTTGTGCTAAGCGGCATCTCAAAGCGCAAGAAATGGCGAGTAAAATGCACTATTAAACTTCTAGGGTAGGGCAAACAGAGACCCGATTAGATCATTTTATATTACGGTTAATATAAGAATTCAGCGTAATTCTGTGACATTTGTTCAACTTACGTAGCTCCTA
Source organism: Macropis europaea (assembly GCA_916610135.2). Classification (NCBI taxonomy): domain Eukaryota; kingdom Metazoa; phylum Arthropoda; class Insecta; order Hymenoptera; family Melittidae; genus Macropis; species Macropis europaea. Next base: position 58,553 of record CAKAJE020001174.1, on the reverse strand, counting down.
TTTCAGATAGCGTACTGAGCTAGGCGGCAACTTAAAGCGCGTGGAATGGTGAGTAAAATGCACTATTAAACTTCTAGGGTAGTGCAATCAGAGACCCGATTAGATCATTTTATATTACGGTTAACATAAGAATTCAGCGAAATTCTAACACATTTGTTCAATTTACGTCGCTCCTATTTCAGATAGCGTATTGGGCTAAGCGGCATCTCAAAGCGCATGGAATGGCGAGTGAAATGCACTATTAAACTTCTAGGGTAGGGCGAACAGACACCCGAATAGATCATTTTATATTACGGTTAATATAAGAATTCAGCGTAATTCTATCACATTTGTTCAACTAACGTCTCTCCTATTTCAGATAGCGTACTGGGCTAGGCGGCATCTTAAAGCGCGTGGAAGGGCGAGTAAAATGCACTTCTAAACATCTATGATAGGGCAATGAGAGTTCCGAACAGATCATTTTATATTTTGTTTACTATAACATTTCAGGGAAATTCTATCACATTTGTTCAATTTACGTCGCTCCTATTTCAGATAGCGTATTGGGCTAAGCGGCATCTCAAAGCGCAAGAAATGGCGAGTAAAATGCACTATTAAGCTTCTAGGGTTGGGCACATAGAGACCCGATTAGATCATTTTATATTATGGTTAATTTAAGAATTCAGCGAAATTCTATCACATTTTTTCAATTTACGTCGCTCCTATTTCAGATAGCGTACTGGGCTAGGCGGCATCTTAAAGCGCGTGGAAGGGCGAGTAAAATGCACTTCTAAACATCTATGATAGGGCAATGAGAGTTCCGAACAGATCATTTTATATTTTGTTTACTATAACATTTCAGGGAAATTCTATCACATTTGTTCAATTTACGTCGCTCCTATTTCAGATAGCGTATTGGGCTAAGCGGCATCTCAAAGCGCAAGAAATGGCGAGTAAAATGCACTATTAAGCTTCTAGGGTTGGGCACATAGAGACCCGATTAGATCATTTTATATTATGGTTAATTTAAGAATTCAGCGAAATTCTATCACATTTTTTCAATTTACGTCGCTCCTATTTCAGATAGTGTACTGGGCTAGGCGGCATCTTAAAGCGCGTGGAAGGGTGAGTAAAATGCACTACTAAACGTCTATGATAGGGCAATCAGAGTCCCGTTTAGATCATTTTATATTTTCTTTAATATAAGATTTCAGGGAAATTCTATCACATTTGTTCAATTTACGTCGCTCCTATTTCAGATAGCTTATTGGGCTAAGCGGCATCGCAAAGCGCATGAAATGACGAGTGAAATGCACTATTAAACTTCTTGGGTAGGGCGAACAGAGACCCGATTAGAACATTTTACAATAAGGTTAATATAAGAATTCTGCGTAATTCTATCACATTTGTTCAACTTACGCCGCTCCTATTTCAGATAGCGTACCGGGCTAGACGGCATCTCAAAGCGCAGGAAATGGCGAGTAAAATGCACTATTAAACTTCTAGGGTAGGGCAAACAGAGACCCCATTAGATCATTTTATATTATGGTTAATTGAAGAATTCAGCGAAATTCTCTCACATTTGTTCAATTTACGTCGCTGATATTTCAGATAGCGTATTGGGCTAAGCGGCATCTCAAAGCGCAAGAAATGGCGAGTAAAATGCACTGTTAAACTTCTATGATAGGGCAATCAGTGACCCGATAAGATCATTTTATATTTTGGTTAATATAAGAATTCAGCGAAATTCTATCACATTTGTTCAATTTACGTCGCTCCTATTTCAGATAGCTTATTGGGCTAAGCGGCATCGCAAAGCGCATGAATTGACGAGTAAAATGCACTATTAAACTTCTTGGGTAGGGCGAACAGAGACCCGATTACATCATTTTATATTATGGTTAATTTAAGAATTCAGCAAAATTCTATCACATTTGTTCAATTTACGTCGCTCCTATTTCAGATAGCGTACTGGGCTAGGCGGCATATTAAAGCGCGTGGAATGACGAGTAAAATGCACTATTAAACTTCTGTGATAGGGCAATCAGAGACCCGATTAGATCATTTTATATTTTGGTTAATATAAGAATTCAGCGAAATTCTATCACCTTTGTTCAATTTACGTCGCTCCTATTTCAGATAGCTTATTGGGCTAAGCGGCAACTCAAAGCGCATGACGTGGCGAGTAAAATGCACTATTAAACTTCTAGGGTAGGGCAAACAGAGACCCCATTAGATCATTTTATATTATGGTTAATTTAAGAATTCAGCGAAATTCTCTCACATTTGTTCAATTTACGTCGCTGATATTTCAGACAGCGTATTGGACTAAGCGGCATCTCAAAGCGCAAGACATGTCGAGTAAAATGCACTATTAAACTTCTAGGGTAGGGCAAACAGAGACCCGATAAGATCATTTTATATTATGGTTAATTTCAGAATTCAGCGAAATTCTCTCACATTTGTTCAATTTACGTGGCTGATATTTCAGATAGCGTATTGGGCTAACCGGCATCTCAAAGCGCAAGAAATGGCGAGTAAAATGCACTATTAAACTTCTAGGGTAGGGCAAACAGAGACCCGATTAGGTCATTTCATATTATGGTTAATTTAAGAATTCAGAAAAATTCTATCACATTTGTTCAATTTACGTCGCTCCTATTTCAGATAGCGTACTCGGATAGGCGGCATCTTAAAGCGCGAGGAATGGCGAGTAAAATGCACAATTAAACTTCTATGATAGGGCAATCAGAGACCCGATTATATCATTTTATATTTTGGTTAATATAAGAATTCAGCGAAATTCTATCACATTTGTTTAATTTACGTCGCTCCTATTTCAGATAGCGTATTGGGATAAGCGGCATCTCAAAGCGCATGAAATGCCGAGTAAAATGCGCTATTAAACTTCTAGGGTAGGGCAATCAGAGACCCGATTAGATCATTTTATATTATGGTTAATTTAAGAATTCAGCGAAATTCTATCACATTTGTTCAATTTACATCGCTCCTATTTCAGATAGCGTATTGGGCTAAGCGGCATCTCAAAGCGCGAGGAATGGCGAGTAAAATGCTCAATTAAACTTCTATGATAGGGCAATCAGAGACCCGATTATATCATTTTATATTTTGGTTAATATAAGAATTCACGGAAATTCTATCACATTTGTTCAATTTACGTCGCTCCTATTCCAGATAGCGTATTGGGCTAAGCGGCATCTCAAAGCGCATGAAATGGCGAGTAAAATGCACTATTAAACTCCTAGGGTAGGGCAAACAGAGACCCGATTAGATCACTTTATATTATGGTTAATTTAAGAATTCAGCAAGATTCTATCACATTTGTTGAATTTACGTCGCTCCTATTTCAGATAGCGAACTGGGATAGGCGGCATCTTAAAGCGCGTGGAATGGCGAGTAGAATGCACTATTAAAATTCTGTGATAGGGCAATCAGAGACCCGATTAGATCATTTTATATTTTGGTTAATATAAGAATTCAGCGAAATTCTATCACATTTGTTCAATTTACGTCGCTCCTATTTCAGATAGCTTATTGGGCTAAGCGGCAACTCAAAGCGCATGACGTGGCGAGTAAAATGCACTATTAAACTTCTAGGGTAGGGCAAACAGAGACCCCATTAGATCATTTTATATTATGGTTAATTTAAGAATTCAGCGAAATTCTCTCACATTTGTTCAATTTACGTCGCTGATATTTCAGACAGCGTATTGGACTAAGCGGCATCTCAAAGCGCAAGACATGTCGAGTAAAATGCACTATTAAACTTCTAGGGTAGGGCAAACAGAGACCCGATAAGATCATTTTATATTATGGTTAATTTCAGAATTCAGCGAAATTCTCTCACATTTGTTCAATTTACGTGGCTGATATTTCAGATAGCGTATTGGGCTAAGCGGCATCTCAAAGCGCAAGAAATGGCGAGTAAAATGCACTATTAAACTTCTAGGGTAGGGCAAACAGAGACCCGATTAGGTCATTTCATATTATGGTTAATTTAAGAATTCAGAAAAATTCTATCACATTTGTTCAATTTACGTCGCTCCTATTTCAGATAGCGTACTCGGATAGGCGGCATCTTAAAGCGCGAGGAATGGCGAGTAAAATGCACAATTAAACTTCTATGATAGGGCAATCAGAGACCCGATTATATCATTTTATATTTTGGTTAATATAAGAATTCAGCGAAATTCTATCACATTTGTTTAATTTACGTCGCTCCTATTTCAGATAGCGTATTGGGATAAGCGGCATCTCAAAGCGCATGAAATGCCGAGTAAAATGCGCTATTAAACTTCTAGGGTAGGGCAATCAGAGACCCGATTAGATCATTTTATATTATGGTTAATTTAAGAATTCAGCGAAATTCTATCACATTTGTTCAATTTACATCGCTCCTATTTCAGATAGCGTATTGGGCTAAGCGGCATCTCAAAGCGCGAGGAATGGCGAGTAAAATGCTCAATTAAACTTCTATGATAGGGCAATCAGAGACCCGATTATATCATTTTATATTTTGGTTAATATAAGAATTCACGGAAATTCTATCACATTTGTTCAATTTACGTCGCTCCTATTCCAGATAGCGTATTGGGCTAAGCGGCATCTCAAAGCGCATGAAATGGCGAGTAAAATGCACTATTAAACTCCTAGGGTAGGGCAAACAGAGACCCGATTAGATCACTTTATATTATGGTTAATTTAAGAATTCAGCAAGATTCTATCACATTTGTTGAATTTACGTCGCTCCTATTTCAGATAGCGAACTGGGATAGGCGGCATCTTAAAGCGCGTGGAATGGCGAGTAGAATGCACTATTAAAATTCTATGGTAGGGCAAACAGAGACTCGATTAGATCATTTTACATTAATGTTAATAAAAGAATTCAGCGAAATTCTATCACATTTGTTCACCTTACGTCGCTCCTATTTCAGATAGCGTACTGGGCTAAGCGGCACCTCAAAGCGCATGAAATGGCGCGTAAAATGCGCTATTATACTTCTAGGATAAGGCAAACGGAGACCCGATTAGTTCATTTTATATTACGGTTAATATAAGAATTCAGCGTAATTCTATCACATTTGTTCATCTTACGTCGCTCCTGTTTCAGATAGCCTACTGACCTATGCGGCATCTTAAAGCGCGTGGAAGGGCGAGTAAAACGCACTACTAAACTTCTATGATAGAGCAATCAGAGACCCGATTAGATCATTTTATATTTTGTTTAATATAAGATTTCAGGGAAATAGTATCACATTTGTTCAATTTACGTCGCTCCTATATCAGATAGCGTATTCGGCTAAGCGGCATCACAAAGCGCATGAAATGGCGAGTGAAATGCACCATTAGACTTCTATGGTAGGGCGAACAGAGACCCGATTGGATCATTTTACATTAAGGTTTATATAAGAATTCACGGAAATTCTATCACATTTGTTCAATTTACGTCGCTCCTATTTCAGATAGCGCATTGGGCTAAGCGGCCTCTCAAAGCGCATGAAATGGCGCGTAAAATGCACTATTAGACTTCTATGGTAGGGCGAACAGAGACCCGATTGGATCATTTTATATTATGGTTAATTTAAGAATTCAGCGAAATTCTATCACATTTGTTCAATTTACGTCGCTCCAATTTCAGATAGCGTATTGGGCTAAGCGGCATCTCAAAGCCCATGAAATGGCGAGTAAAATGCGCTATCAAACTCCTAGGATAAGGCAAACACAGACCCGATTAGATCATTTTATATTACGGTTAATATAAGAATTCAGCGTAATTCTATCACATTTGTTCAAGTTACGTCGCTCCTATTTCAGATAGCGTACTGGTCTAGGCGGCATCTGAAAGCGCGTGGAATGGCAAGTAAAATGCACTACTAATCTTCTATGATAGGGCAATCAGAGACCCGATTAGATCATTTTATATTTTGATTAATATAAGGTTTCAGGGAAATTCTATCACATTTGTTCAATTTACGTCGCTCCTATTTCAGATAGCGTATTGGGCTAAGCCGGATCTCAAAGCGCATGAAATGGCGACTAAAATGCACTATTAAACTTCTAGGGTAGGGCAAACAGAGACCCGATTAGATCATTTTATATTATGGTTAATTTAAGAATTCAGCAAAATTCTATCACATTTGTTCAACTTACGTCGCTCCTATTTCAGATAGCGTACTGGGCTAGGCGGCAACTTAAAGCGCGTGGAATGGCGAGTAAAATGCACTACTAAACTTCTATGATAGGGCAATCAGAGACCCGATTAGATCAGTTTATATTTTGTTTAATATAAGATTTCAGGGAAATAGTATCACATTTGTTCAATTTACGTCGCTCCTATATCAGATAGCGTATTCGGCTAAGCGGCATCACAAAGCGCATGAAATGGCGAGTGAAATGCACCATTAGACTTCTATGGTAGGGCGAACAGAGACCCGATTAGATCATTTTACATTAAGTTAATATAAGGATTCACGGAAATTCTATCACATTTGTTCAATTTACGTCGCTCCTATTTCAGGTAGCGTATTGGGCTATGCGGCATCTTAAAGCGCATGAAATGGCGAGTAAAATGCACTATTAAACTTCTAGGGTAGGGCAAACAGAGACCCGATTAGATCATTTTATATTATGGTTAATTTAAGAATTCAGCCAAATTCTATCACATTTGTTCAATTTACGTCGCTCCTATTTCAGATAGCGTACTGGGCTAGGCGGAATCTTAAAGCGCGTGGATTGGCGAGTAAAATGCACTATTAATCTTCTAGGGTAGGGCGAACAGAGACCCGATTAGAACACTTTACATTAAGGTTAATATAAGAATTCAGCGAAATTCTCTCACATTTGTTCAATTTACGTCGCTGATATTTCAGATAGCGTATTGGGCTAAGCGGCAGCTCAATGCGCATGAAATGGCGAGTAAAATGCACTATTAAACTTCTAGGATAAGGCAAACAGAGACCCGATTCGATCATTTTATATTACGGTTAATATAAGAATTCAGCGTAATTCTATCACATTTGTTCAACGTACGTCGCTCCTATTTCAGATAGGGTACTGGGCTAGGCGGCATCTTAAAGCGCGTGGAATGGCGGGTAAAATGCACTATTAAACTTCTATGATAGGGCTAGCAGAGACTCGATTAGATCATTTTATATTACGGTTAATATAAGAATTCAGCGGATTTCTATCACATTTGTTCAACTTACGTCGCTCCTATTTCAGATAGCGTACTGGGCTAGGCGGCATCTTAAAGCGCACGAAATGGCGAGTAAAATGCTCTATTAAACTTCTATTATAGGGCTATCAGAGACCCGATTAGATCATTTTATATTTTGGTTAATATAAGAATCCAGCGAAATTCTATCACATTCGTTCAATTTACGTCGCTCCTATTTCAGATAGCTTATTGGTTAAAGCGGCATCTCAAAGCGCAAGAAATGACGAGTAAAGTGCACTATTAAACTTCTAGGGTAGGGCAAACAGAGACCCGATTAGATCATTTTATGTTATGGTTAATTTAAGAATTCAGCCAAATTCTATCACATTTGTTCAATTTGCGTCGCTCCTATTTCAGATAGCGTACTGGGCTAGGCGGAATCTTAAAGCGCGTGGATTGGCGAGTAAAATGCACTATTAAACTTCTATGATAGGGCAATCAGAGACCCGATTAGATCATTTTATATTTTGGTTAATATAAGAATTCAGCGAAATTCTATCACAATTGTTCTAATTACGTCGCTCCTATTTCAGATAGCGTATTGGGCTAAGCGGCATCTCAATGCGCATGAAATGGCCAGTAAAATGCACTATTAAACTTCTAGGATAAGGCAAACGGAGACCCGATTAGACCCTTTCATATTACGGTTAATATAAGAATTCAGCGTTATTCTATCACATTTGTTCAACTTACGTCGCTCCTATTTCAGATAGCGTACTGGGCTAGGCGGCATCTTAAAGCGCGTGGAATGGCGAGCAAAATGCACTCTTAATCTTCTATGGTAGGGCAATCAGAGACCCGATTAGATCATTTTATATTACGGTTAATATAAGAATTCAGCGTAATTCTATCACATTTGTTCAACATACGTCGCTCCTATTTCAGATAGTGTACTGGGCTAGGCGGCATCTTAAAGCGCGTGGAAGGGCGAGTAAAATGCACTACTAAACTTCTATGATCGGGCAATCAGAGTCCCGTTTAGATCATTTTATATTATGGTCAATTTAAGAATTCAGCGAAATTCTATCACATTTGTTCAATTTACATCGCTCCTATTTCAGATAGCGTATTGGGCTAAGCGGCATCTCAAAGCGCAAGAAATGGCGAGTAAAATGCACTCTTAATCTGCTATGATAGGGCAATCAGAGACCCGATTAGATCATTTTATATTTTGGTTAATATAAGAATTCAGCGAAATTCTATCACATTTGTTCAATTTACGTCGCTCCTATGTCAGATAGCGTATCAGGCTAAGCGGCATCTCAAAGCGCATGAAATGGCGAGTGAAATGCACTATTAATCTTCTAGGGTAGGGCAATCAGAGACCCGATTAGATCACTTTATATTACGGTTAATATAAGAATTCAGAGTAATTCTATCACATTTATTCAATTTACCTCGCCCCTGTTTCAGATAGCGTATTGGGCTAAGCGGCATCTCAAAGCGCATGAAATGGCGAGTCAAATGCACTACTAAACTTGAATGATAGGGCAATCAGAGACCCGTTTAGATCATTTTATATTTTGGTTAATATAAGAATTCAGCGAAATTCTATCACATTTGTTCAATTTACGTCGCTCCTATTTCAGATAGCGTATTGGGCTAAGCGGCATCTCAAAGCGCAAGAAATGGCGAGTAAAATGCACTATTAAACTTCTAGGGTGGGGCAAACAGAGACCAGTTTAGATCACTTTATATTATGGTTAATTTAAGAATTCAGCGAAATTCTATCTCATTTGTACAATTTACGTCGATCCTATTGCGGATAGCGTATTGGGCTAAGCGGCATCTCAAAGCGCATGAAATGGCGTGTAAAATGCACGATTAAACTTCTAGGGTAGGGCAAACAGAGACCCGATTATATCATTTTATATTTTGGTTAATATAAGCATTCAGCGAAATTCTATCACATTTGTTCAATTCGTGTCGCTGATATTTCAGATAGCGTATTGGGCTAAGCGGCATCTCAAAGCGCATGGAATGGCGAGTAAAATGCACTATTAAACTCCTAGGGTAGGGCAAACAGAGACCCGATTAGATCACTTTATATTATGGTTAATTTAAGAATTCAGCAAGATTCTATCACATTTGTTGAATTTACGTCGCTCCTATTTCAGATAGCGAACTGGGATAGGCGGCATCTTAAAGCGCGTGGAATGGCGAGTAGAATGCACTATTAAAATTCTATGGTAGGGCAAACAGAGACTCGATTAGATCATTTTACATTAATGTTAATAAAAGAATTCAGCGAAATTCTATCACATTTGTTCAACTTACGTCGCTCCTATTTCAGATAGCGTACTGGGCTAAGCGGCACCTCAAAGCGCATGAAATGGCGAGTGAAATGCACTATTAGACTTCTATGGTAGGGCGAACAGAGACCCGATTGGATCATTTTACATTAAGGTTTATATAAGAATTCATGGAAATTCTATCACATTTGTTCAATTTACGTCGCTCCTATTTCAGATAGCGTACTCGGATAGGCGGCATCTTAAAGCGCGAGGAATGCCGAGTAAAATGCACAATTAAACTTCTATGATAGGGCAATCAGAGACCCGATTATATCATTTTATATTTTGGTTAATATAAGAATTCAGCGAAATTCTATCACATTTGTTTAATTTACGTCGCTCCTATTTCAGATAGCGTATTGGGATAAGCGGCATCTCAAAGCGCATGAAATGCCGAGTAAAATGCGCTATTAAACTTCTAGGGTAGGGCAATCAGAGACCCGATTAGATCATTTTATATTATGGTTAATTTAAGAATTCAGCAAAATTCTATCACATTTGTTCAATTTACGTCGTTCCTATTTCAGATAGCATACTGGGCTAGGCGGCAACTTAAAGTGCGCGGAATGGCGAGTAAAATGCACTATTAAACTTCTATGATAGGGCAATCAGAGACCCGATTAGATCATTTTATATTATGGTTAATTTAAGAATTCACCGAAATTCTATCACATTTGTTCAATTTACATCGCTCCTATTTCAGATAGCGTATTGGGCTAAGCGGCATCTCAAAGCGCATGAAATGGCGTGTAAAATGCACGATTAAACTTCTAGGGTAGGGCAAACAGAGACCCGATTATATCATTTTATATTTTGGTTAATATAAGAATTCAGGGAAATTCTATCACATTTGTTCAATTCGTGTCGCTGATATTTCAGATAGCGTTTTTGGGCTAAGCGGCATCTCAAAGCGCATGAAATGGCGAGTAAAATGCACTATTAAACTCCTAGGGTAGGGCAAACAGAGACCCGATTAGATCACTTTATATTATGGTTAATTTAAGAATTCAGCAAGATTCTATCACATTTGTTGAATTTACGTCGCTCCTATTTCAGATAGCGAACTGGGATAGGCGGCATCTTAAAGCGCGTGGAATGGCGAGTAGAATGCACTATTAAAATTCTATGGTAGGGCAAACAGAGACTCGATTAGATCATTTTACATTAATGTTAATAAAAGAATTCAGCGAAATTCTATCACATTTGTTCAACTTACGTCGCTCCTATTTCAGATAGCGTACTGGGCTAAGCGGCACCTCAAAGCGCATGAAATGGCGAGTGAAATGCACTATTAGACTTCTATGGTAGGGCGAACAGAGACCCGATTGGATCATTTTACATTAAGGTTTATATAAGAATTCACGGAAATTCTATCACATTTGTTCAATTTACGTCGCTCCTATTTCAGATAGCGTATTGGGCTAAGCGGCCTCTCAAAGCGCATGAAATGGCGCGTAAAATGCGCTATTATACTTCTAGGATAAGGCAAACGGAGACCCGATTAGTTCATTTTATATTACGGTTAATATAAGAATTCAGCGTAATTCTATCACATTTGTTCACCTTACGTCGCTCCTGTTTCAGATAGCCTACTGACCTATGCGGCATCTTAAAGCGCGTGGAAGAGCGAGTAAAATGCACTACTAAACTTCTATGATAGAGCAATCAGAGACCCGATTAGATCATTTTATATTTTGTTTAATATAAGATTTCAGGGAAATTCTATCACATTTGTTCAATTTACGTCGCTCCTATTTCAGATAGCGTATTGGGCTAAGCGGCATCTCAAAGCGCATGAAATGGCGAGTGAAATGCACTATTAGACTTCTATGGTAGGGCGAACAGAGACCCGATTGGATCATTTTATATTATGGTTAATTTAAGAATTCAGCGAAATTCTATCACATTTGTTCAATTTACGTCGCTCCAATTTCAGATAGCGTATTGGGCTAAGCGGCATCTCAAAGCGCATGAAATGGCGAGTAAAATGCGCTATTAAACTCCTAGGATAAGGCAAACACAGACCCGATTAGATCATTTTATATTACGGTTAATATAAGAATTCAGCGTAATTCTATCACATTTGTTCAAGTTACGTCGCTCCTATTTCAGATAGCGTACTGGTCTAGGCGGCATCTGAAAGCGCGTGGAATGGCAAGTAAAATGCACTACTAATCTTCTATGATAGGGCAATCAGAGACCCGATTAGATCATTTTATATTTTGATTAATATAAGGTTTCAGGGAAATTTTATCACATTTGTTCAATTTACGTCGCTCCTATTTCAGATAGCGTACTGGGCTAGGCGGAATCTTAAAGCGCGTGGATTGACGAGTAAAATGCACTATTAATCTTCTAGGGTAGGGCGAACAGAGACCCGATTAGAACACTTTACATTAAGGTTAATATAAGAATTCAGCGAAAGTCTCTCACATTTGTTCAATTTACGTCGCTGATATTTCAGATAGCGTATTGGGCTAAGCGGCATCTCAATGCGCATGAAATGGCGAGTAAAATGCACTAGTAAGCTTCTACGCTAGGGCGAACAGAGACCCAATTAGGTCATTTCATATAATGGTTAATTTAAGAATTCAGCCAAATTCTATCACATTTGTTCAATTTACGTCGCTCCTATTTCAGATAGCTATTGGGCTAAGCGGCATCTCAGAGCGCATGAAATGACGAGAGAAATGCACTATTAAACTTCTTGAGTAGGGCGAACAGAGACCCGATTACATCATTTTATATTATGGTTAATATAAGAATTCAGCGAAATTCTATCACATTTGTTCAATTTGCGTCGCTCCTATTTCAGATAGCGTATTGGGCTAAGCGGCATCTCAAAGCGCATGAAATGACGAATAAAATGCACTATTAAGCTTGTACGCTAGGGCGTACAGAGACCCGATTAGATCATTTTACATTATGGTAAATGAAAGAATTCAGCGAAATTCTATCACATTTGTTCAAGTTACATCGCTCCTATTTCAGATAGCTTATTGGGCTAAGCGGCATCTCAAAGCGCATGAAATGGCGAGTAAAATGCACTATTAAACTTCTAGGATAAGGCAAACAGAGACCCGATTAGATCATTTTATATTACGGTTAATATAAGAATTCAGCGTAATTCTGTCACATTTGTTCAAGTTACGTAGCTCCTATTTCAGATAGCGTACTGGGCTAGGCGGCAACTTAAACCGCGTGGAATGACGAGTAAAATGCACTATTAAACTTCTATGATAGGGCAATCAGAGTCCGGTTTAGATCATTTTATATTTTGTTTAATATAAGATTTCAGGGAAATTCTATCACATTTGTTCAATTTACGTCGCTCCTATTTCAGATAGCGTATTGGGCTAAGCGGCATCTCAAAGCGCACGAAAGGGCGAGTAAAATGCACTATTAAACTTCTAGGGTGTGGCAAGCAGGGACCCGATCAGATCATTTTATATTACGGTTAATATAAGAATTCAGAGAAGTTCTATCACATTTGTTCAATTTACGTCGCTCCTATTTCAGATAGCTTATTGGGCTAAGCGGCAACTCAGAGCGCATGAAATGACGAGTGAAATGCACTGTTAAACTTCTAGGGTAGGGCGAACAAAGACCCGATTAGATCATTTTACATTAAGGTTAAAATAAGAATTCAGCGAAATTCTATCACTTTTGTTCAATTTACGTCGCTCCTATTTCAGATAGCGTATTGGGCTAAGCGGCATCTCAAAGCGCAAGAAATGGCGAGTAAAATGCACTATTAAACTTCTAGGATAAGGCAAACAGAGACCCGATTAGATCATTTTATATTACGGTTAATATAAGAATTCAGCGTAATTCTGTGACATTTGTTCAACTTACGTAGCTCCTATTTCAGATAGCGTACTGAGCTAGGCGGCAACTTAAAGCGCGTGGAATGGTGAGTAAAATGCACTATTAAACTTCTAGGGTGGTGCAATCAGAGACCCGATTAGATCATTTTATATTACGGTTAACATAAGAATTCAGCGAAATTCTAACACATTTGTTCAACTTACGTCGCTCCTATTTCAGATAGCGTATTGGGCTAAGCGGCATCTCAAAGCGCATGGAATGGCGAGTGAAATGCACTATTAAACTTCTAGGGTAGGGCGAACAGACACCCGAATAGATCATTTTATATTACGGTTAATATAAGAATTCAGCGTAATTCTATCACATTTGTTCAACTATCGTCTCTCCTATTTCAGATAGCGTACTGGGCTAGGCGGCATCTTAAAGCGCGTGGAAGGGCGAGTAAAATGCACTTCTAAACATCTATGATAGGGCAATGAGAGTTCCGAACAGATCATTTTATATTTTGTTTACTATAACATTTCAGGGAAATTCTATCACATTTGTTCAATTTAAGTCGCTCCTATTTCAGATAGCGTATTGGGCTAAGCGGCATCTCAAAGCGCAAGAAATGGCGAGTAAAATGCACTATTAAGCTTCTAGGGTTGGGCACATGGAGACCCGATTAAATCATTTTATATTATGGTTAATTTAAGAATTCAGCGAAATTCTATCACATTTTTTCAATTTACGTCGCTCCTATTTCAGATAGTGTACTGGGCTAGGCGGCATCTTAAAGCGCGTGGAAGGGTGAGTAAAATGCACTACTAAACGTCTATGATAGGGCAATCAGAGTCCCGTTTAGATCATTTTATATTTTCTTTAATATAAGATTTCAGGGAAATTCTATCACATTTGTTCAATTTACGTCGCTCCTATTTCAGATAGCTTATTGGGCTAAGCGGCATCGCAAAGCGCATGAAATGACGAGTGAAATGCACTATTAAACTTCTTGGGTAGGGCGAACAGAGACCCGATTAGAACATTTTACAATAAGGTTAATATAAGAATTCAGCGTAATTCTATCACATTTGTTCAACTTACGCCGCTCCTATTTCAGATAGCGTACCGGGCTAGACGGCATCTCAAAGCGCAGGAAATGGCGAGTGAAATGCACTATTAAACTTCTAGGGTAGGGCAAACAGAGACCCCATTAGATCATTTTATATTATGGTTAATTTAAGAATTCAGCGAAATTCTCTCACATTTGTTCAATTTACGTCGCTGACATTTCAGATAGCGTATTGGGCTAAGCGGCATCTCAAAGCGCAAGAAATGGCGAGTAAAATGCACTGTTAAACTTCTATGATAGGGCAATCAGTGACCCGATAAGATCATTTCATATTTTGGTTAATATAAGAATTCAGCGAAATTCTATCAATATTTGTTCAATTTACGTCGCTCCTATTTCAGATAGCTTATTGGGCTAAGCGGCATCGCAAAGCGCATGAATTGACGAGTAAAATGCACTATTAAACTTCTTGGGTAGGGCGAACAGAGACCCGATTACATCATTTTATATTATGGTTAATTTAAGAATTCAGCAAAATTCTATCACATTTGTTCAATTTACGTCGCTCCTATTTCAGATAGCGTACTGGGCTAGGCGGCATATTAAAGCGCGTGGAATGGCGAGTAAAATGCACTATTAAACTTCTATGATAGGGCAATCAGAGACCCGATTAGATCATTTTATATTTTGGTTAATATAAGAATTCAGCGAAATTCTATCACATTTGTTCAATTTACGTCGCTCCTATTTCAGATAGCTTATTGGGCTAAGCGGCAACTCAAAGCGCATGACGTGGCGAGTAAAATGCACTATTAAACTTCTAGGGTTGGGCGAACAAAGACCCGATTAGATCATTTTACATTAAGGTTAATAAAAGAATTCAGCGAAATTCTATCACATTTGTTCAATTTACATCGCTCCTATTTCAGATAGCGACTTGTGCTAAGCGGCATCTCAAAGCGCCAGAAATGGCGAGTAAAATGCACTATTAAACTTCTAGGGTAGGGCAAACAGAGACCCGATTAGATCATTTTATATTACGGTTAATATAAGAATTCAGCGTAATTCTGTGACATTTGTTCAACTTACGTAGCTCCTATTTCAGATAGCGTACTGAGCTAGGCGGCAACTTAAAGCGCGTGGAATGGTGAGTAAAATGCACTATTAAACTTCTATGGTAGTGCAATCAGAGACCCGATTAGATCATTTTATATTACGGTTAACATAAGAATTCAGCGAAATTCTAACACATTTGTTCAATTTACGTCGCTCCTATTTCAGATAGCGTATTGGGCTAAGCGGCATCTCAAAGCGCATGGAATGGCGAGTAAAATGCACTATTAAACTTCTAGGGTAGGGCGAACAGACACCCGAATAGATCATTTTATATTACGGTTAATATAAGAATTCAGCGTAATTCTATCACATTCGTTCAACTAACGTCTCTCCTATTTCAGATAGCGTACTGGGCTAGGCGGCATCTTAAAGCGCGTGGAAGGGCGAGTAAAATGCACTTCTAAACATCTATGATAGGGCAATGAGAGTTCCGAACAGATCATTTTATATTTTGTTTACTATAACATTTCAGGGAAATTCTATCACATTTGTTCAATTTACGTCGCTCCTATTTCAGATAGCGTATTGGGCTAAGCGGCATCTCAAAGCGCAAGAAATGGCGAGTAAAATGCACTATTAAGCTTCTAGGGTTGGGCACATAGAGACCCGATTAGATCATTTTATATTATGGTTAATTTAAGAATTCAGCGAAATTCTATCACATTTTTTCAATTTACGTCGCTCCTATTTCAGATAGTGTACTGGGCTAGGCGGCATCTTAAAGCGCGTGGAAGGGTGAGTAAAATGCACTACTAAACGTCTATGATAGGGCAATCAGAGTCCCGTTTAGATCATTTTATATTTTCTTTAATATAAGATTTCAGGGAAATTCTATCACATTTGTTCAATTTACGTCGCTCCTATTTCAGATAGCTTATTGGGCTAAGCGGCATCGCAAAGCGCATGAAATGACGAGTGAAATGCACTATTAAACTTCTTGGGTAGGGCGAACAGAGACCCGATTAGAACATTTTACAATAAGGTTAATATAAGAATTCAGCGTAATTCTATCACATTTGTTCAACTTACGCCGCTCCTATTTCAGATAGCGTACCGGGCTAGACGGCATCTCAAAGCGCAGGAAATGGCGAGTAAAATGCACTATTAAACTTCTAGGGTAGGGCAAACAGAGACCCCATTAGATCATTTTATATTATGGTTAATTTAAGAATTCAGCGAAATTCTCTCACATTTGTTCAATTTACGTCGCTGATATTTCAGATAGCGTATTGGGCTAAGCGGCATCTCAAAGCGCAAGAAATGGCGAGTAAAATGCACTATTAAACTTCTATGATAGGGCAATCAGAGACCCGATTAGATCATTTTATGTTTTGGTTAATATAAGAATTCAGCGAAATTCTCTCACATTTGTTCAATTTACGTCGCTGATATTTCAGACAGCGTATTGGACTAAGCGGCATCTCAAAGCGCAAGACATGTCGAGTAAAATGCACTATTAAACTTCTAGGGTAGGGCAAACAGAGACCCGATAAGATCATTTTATATTATGGTTAATTTCAGAATTCAGCGAAATTCTCTCACATTTGTTCAATTTACGTGGCTGATATTTCAGATAGCGTATTGGGCTAAGCGGCATCTCAAAGCGCAAGAAATGGCGAGTAAAATGCACTATTAAACTTCTAGGGTAGGGCAAACAGAGACCCGATTAGGTCATTTCATATTATGGTTAATTTAAGAATTCAGAAAAATTCTATCACATTTGTTCAATTTACGTCGCTCCTATTTCAGATAGCGTACTCGGATAGGCGGCATCTTAAAGCGCGAGGAATGGCGAGTAAAATGCACAATTAAACTACTATGATAGGGCAATCAGAGACCCGATTATATCATTTTATATTTTGGTTAATATAAGAATTCAGCGAAATTCTATCACATTTGTTTAATTTACGTCGCTCCTATTTCAGATAGCGTATTGGGATAAGCGGCATCTCAATGCGCATGAAATGGCCAGTAAAATGCACTATTAAACTTCTAGGATAAGGCAAACGGAGACCCGATTAGACCATTTCATATTACGGTTAATATAAGAATTCAGCGTTATTCTATCACATTTGTTCAACTTACGTCGCTCCTATTTCAGATAGCGTACTGGGCTAGGCGGCATCTTAAAGCGCGTGGAATGGCGAGCAAAATGCACTCTTAAACTTCTATGATAGGGCAATCAGAGACCCGTTTAGATCATTTTATGTTTTGGTTAATATAAGAATTCAGCGAAATTCTATCACATTTGTTCAATTTACGTCGCTCCTATTTCAGATAGCGTATTGGGCTAAGCGGCATCTCAAAGCGCAAGAAATGGCGAGTAAAATGCACTATTAAACTTCTAGGGTGGGGCAAACAGAGACCAGTTTAGATCACTTTATATTATGGTTAATTTAAGAATTCAGCGAAATTCTATCTCATTTGTACAATTTACGTCGATCCTATTGCGGATAGCGTATTGGGCTAAGCGGCATCTCAAAGCGCATGAAATGGCGAGTAAAATGCACTATTAAACTTCTAGGGTAGGGCGAACAAAGACCCGATTAGATTATTTTACATTAAGGTTAATATAAGAATTCAGCGAAATTCTCTCACATTTGTTCAATTTATGTCGCTGATATTTCAGATAGCGTATTGGGCTAAGCGGCATCTCAAAGCGCAAGAAATGGCGAGTAAAATGCACTATTAAACTTCTAGGGTAGGGCAAACAGAGACCCGATTAGGTCATTTCATATTATGGTTAATTTAAGAATTCAGAAAAATTCTATCACATTTGTTCAATTTACGTCGCTCCTATTTCAGATAGCGTACTCGGATAGGCGGCATCTTAAAGCGCGAGGAATGGCGAGTAAAATGCACAATTAAACTTCTATGATAGGGCAATCAGAGACCCGATTATATCATTTTATATTTTGGTTAATATAAGAATTCAGCGAAATTCTATCACATTTGTTTAATTTACGTCGCTCCTATTTCAGATAGCGTATTGGGATAAGCGGCATCTCAAAGCGCATGAAATGCCGAGTAAAATGCGCTATTAAACTTCTAGGGTAGGGCAATCAGAGACCCGATTAGATCATTTTATATTATGGTTAATTTAAGCATTCAGCAAAATTCTATCACATTTGTTCAATTTACGTCGTTCCTATTTCAGATAGCATACTGGGCTAGGCGGCAACTTAAAGCGCGCGGAATGGCGAGTAAAATGCACTATTAAACTTCTATGATAGGGCAATCAGAGACCCGATTAGATCATTTTATATTATGGTTAATTTAAGAATTCACCGAAATTCTATCACATTTGTTCAATTTACATCGCTCCTATTTCAGATAGCGTATTGGGATAAGCGGCATCTCAAAGCGCATGAAATGGCGTGTAAAATGCACGATTAAACTTCTAGGGTAGGGCAAACAGAGACCCGATTATATCATTTTATATTTTGGTTAATATAAGCATTCAGGGAAATTCTATCACATTTGTTCAATTCGTGTCGCTGATATTTCAGATAGCGTATTGGGCTAAGCGGCATCTCAAAGCGCATGAAATGGCGAGTAAAATGCACTATTAAACTCCTAGGGTAGGGCAAACAGAGACCCGATTAGATCACTTTATATTATGGTTAATTTAAGAATTCAGCAAGATTCTATCACATTTGTTGAATTTACGTCGCTCCTATTTCAGATAGCGAACTGGGATAGACGGCATCTTAAAGCGCGTGGAATGGCGAGTAGAATGCACTATTAAAATTCTATGGTAGGGCAAACAGAGACTCGATTAGATCATTTTACATTAATGTTAATAAAAGAATTCAGCGAAATTCTATCACATTTGTTCAACTTACGTCGCTCCTATTTCAGATAGCGTACTGGGCTAAGCGGCACCTCAAAGCGCATGAAATGGCGAGTGAAATGCACTATTAGACTTCTATGGTAGGGCGAACAGAGACCCGATTGGATCATTTTACATTAAGGTTTATATAAGAATTCACGGAAATTCTATCACATTTGTTCAATTTACGTCGCTCCTATTTCAGATAGCGTACTCGGATAGGCGGCATCTTAAAGCGCGAGGAATGGCGAGTAAAATGCACAATTAAACTTCTATGATAGGGCAATCAGAGACCCGATTATATCATTTTATATTTTGGTTAATATAAGAATTCAGCGAAATTCTATCACATTTGTTTAATTTACGTCGCTCCTATTTCAGATAGCGTATTGGGATAAGCGGCATCGCAAAGCGCATGAAATGCCGAGTAAAATGCGCTATTAAACTTCTAGGGTAGGGCAATCAGAGACCCGATTAGATCATTTTATATTATGGTTAATTTAAGAATTCAGCAAAATTCTATCACATTTGTTCAATTTACGTCGTTCCTATTTCAGATAGCATACTGGGCTAGGCGGCAACTTAAAGCGCGCGGAATGGCGAGTAAAATGCACTATTAAACTTCTATGATAGCGCAATCAGAGACCCGATTAGATCATATTATATTATGGTTAATTTAAGAATTCACCGAAATTCTATCACATTTGTTCAATTTACATCGCTCCTATTTCAGATAGCGTATTGGGCTAAGCGGCATCTCAAAGCGCATGAAATGGCGTGTAAAATGCACGATTAAACTTCTAGGGTAGGGCAAACAGAGACCCGATTATATCATTTTATATTTTGGTTAATATAAGAATTCAGGGAAATTCTATCACATTTGTTCAATTCGTGTCGCTGATATTTCAGATAGCGTATTGGGCTAAGCGGCATCTCAAAGCGCATGAAATGGCGAGTAAAATGCACTATTAAACTCCTAGGGTAGGGCAAACAGAGACCCGATTAGATCACTTTATATTATGGTTAATTTAAGAATTCAGCAAGATTCTATCACATTTGTTGAATTTACGTCGCTCCTATTTCAGATAGCGAACTGGGATAGGCGGCATCTTAAAGCGCGTGGAATGGCGAGTAGAATGCACTATTAAAATTCTATGGTAGGGCAAACAGAGACTCGATTAGATCATTTTACATTAATGTTAATAAAAGAATTCAGCGAAATTCTATCACATTTGTTCAACTTACGTCGCTCCTATTTCAGATAGCGTACTGGGCTAAGCGGCACCTCAAAGCGCATGAAATGGCGAGTGAAATGCACTATTAGACTTCTATGGTAGGGCGAACAGAGACCCGATTGGATCATTTTACATTAAGGTTAATATAAGGATTCACGGAAATTCTATCACATTTGTTCAATTTACGTCGCTCCTATTTCAGATAGCGTATTGGGCTATGCGGCATCTTAAAGCGCATGAAATGGCGAGTAAAATGCACTATTAAACTTCTAGGGTAGGGCAAACAGAGACCCGATTAGATCATTTTATATTATGGTTAATTTAAGAATTCAGCCAAATTCTATCACATTTGTTCAATTTACGTCGCTCCTATTTCAGATAGCGTACTGGGCTAGGCGGAATCTTAAAGCGCGTGGATTGACGAGTAAAATGCACTATTAATCTTCTAGGGTAGGGCGAACAGAGACCCGATTAGAACACTTTACATTAAGGTTAATATAAGAATTCAGCGAAAGTCTCTCACATTTGTTCAATTTACGTCGCTGATATTTCAGATAGCGTATTGGGCTAAGCGGCATCTCAATGCGCATGAAATGGCGAGTAAAATGCACTATTAATCTTCAAGGGTAGGGCGAACAGAGACACGATTAGATCATTTTATATAATGGTTAATTTAAGAATTCAGCCAAATTCTATCGCATTTGTTCAATTTACGTCGCTCCTATTTCAGATAGCGTACTGGGCTAGGCGGAATCTTAAAGCGCGTGGATTGGCGAGTAAAATGCACTATTAAACTTCTAGGATAAGGCAAACAGAGACCCGATTCGTTCATTTTATATTACGGTTAATATAAGAATTCAGCGTAATTCTATCACATTTGTTCAACGTACGTCGCTCCTATTTCAGATAGCGTACTGGGATAGGCGGCGTCGTAAAGCGCGTCGAATGGCGGGTAAAATGCACTATTAAACTTCTATGATAGGGCTATCAGAGACGCGATTAGATCATTTTATATTTTGGTTAATATAAGAATTCAGCGGAATTCTATCAAATTTGTTCAACTTACGTCGCTCCTATTTCAGATAGCGTATTGGGCTAAGCGGCATCTCAAAGCGCATGAAATGACGAGTGAAATGCACTATTAATCTTCAAGGGTAGGGCGAACAGAGACACGATTAGAACATTTTACATTAAGGTTAATATAAGAATTCAGCGAAATTCTCTCACATTTGTTCAATTTACGTCGCTCCTATTTCAGATAGCTTATTGGGCAAAGCGGCATCTCAAAGCGCAAGAAATGACGAGTAAAATGCACTATTAAACTTCTAGGGTAGGGCAAACAGAGACCCGATTAGATCATTTTATGTTATGGTTAATTTAAGAATTCAGCCAAATTCTATCACATTTGTTCAACTTGCGTCGCTCCTATTTCAGATAGCGTACTGGGCTAGGCGGAATCTTAAAGCGCGTGGATTGGCGAGTAAAATGCACTATTAAACTTCTATGATAGGGCAATCAGAGACGCGATTAGATCATTTTATATTTTGGTTAATATAAGAATTCAGCGAAATTCTATCACAATTGTTCTATTTACCTCGCTCCTATTTCAGATGCGTATTGGGCTAAGCGGCACCTCAAAGCGCATGAAATGGCGAGTGAAATGCACTATTAAACTTCTAGGGTAGGGCGAACAGAGACCCGATTAGATCATTTTACATTAAGGTTAATATAAGTATTCAGGGAAATTCTATCACATTTGTTCAATTTACGTCGCTGCTATTTCAGATAGCGTATTTGGCTAAGCGGCATCTCAAAGCGCATGAAATGGCGAGTAAAATGCGCTATTAAACTCCTAGGATAAGGCAAACACAGACCCGATTAGATCATTTTATATTACGGTTAATATAAGAATTCAGCGTAATTCTATCACATTTGTTCAAGTTACGTCGCTCCTATTTCAGATAGCGTACTGGTCTAGGCGGCATCTGAAAGCGCGTGGAATGGCAAGTAAAATGCACTACTAATCTTCTATGATAGGGCAATCAGAGACCCGATTAGATCATTTTATATTTTGATTAATATAAGGTTTCAGGGAAATTCTATCACATTTGTTCAATTTACGTCGCTCCTATTTCAGATAGCGTATTGGGCTAAGCCGGATCTCAAAGCGCATGAAATGGCGACTAAAATGCACTATTAAACTTCTAGGGTAGGGCAAACAGAGACCCGATTAGATCATTTTATATTATGGTTAATTTAAGAATTCAGCAAAATTCTATCACATTTGTTCAACTTACGTCGCTCCTATTTCAGATAGCGTACTGGGCTAGGCGGCAACTTAAAGCGCGTGGAATGGCGAGTAAAATGCACTACTAAACTTCTATGATAGGGCAATCAGAGACCCGATTGGATCAGTTTATATTTTGTTTAATATAAGATTTCAGGGAAATAGTATCACATTTGTTCAATTTACGTCGCTCCTATATCAGATAGCGTATTCGGCTAAGCGGCATCACAAAGCGCATGAAATGGCGAGTGAAATGCACCATTAGACTTCTATGGTAGGGCGAACAGAGACCCGATTAGATCATTTTACATTAAGGTTAATATAAGGATTCACGGAAATTCTATCACATTTGTTCAATTTACGTCGCTCCTATTTCAGATAGCGTATTGGGCTATGCGGCATCTTAAAGCGCATGAAATGGCGAGTAAAATGCACTATTAAACTTCTAGGGTAGGGCAAACAGAGACCCGATTAGATCATTTTATATTATGGTTAATTTAAGAATTCAGCCAAATTCTATCACATTTGTTCAATTTACGTCGCTCCTATTTCAGATAGCGTACTGGGCTAGGCGGAATCTTAAAGCGCGTGGATTGGCGAGTAAAATGCACTATTAATCTTCTAGGGTAGGGCGAACAGAGACCCGATTAGAACACTTTACATTAAGGTTAATATAAGAATTCAGCGAAAGTCTCTCACATTTGTTCAATTTACGTCGCTGATATTTCAGATAGCGTATTGGGCTAAGCGGCATCTCAATGCGCATGAAATGGCGAGTAAAATGCACTATTAAACTTCTAGGATAAGGCAAACAGAGACCCGATTCGATCATTTTATATTACGGTTAATATAAGAATTCAGCGTAATTCTATCACATTTGTTCAACGTACGTCGCTCCTATTTCAGATAGGGTACTGGGCTAGGCGGCATCTTAAAGCGCGTGGAATGGCGGGTAAAATGCACTATTAAACTTCTATGATAGGGCTAGCAGAGACCCGATTAGATCATTTTATATTACGGTTAATATAAGAATTCAGCGGATTTCTATCACATTTGTTCAACTTACGTCGCTCCTATTTCAGATAGCGTACTGGGCTAGGCGGCATCTTAAAGCGCACGAAATGGCGAGTAAAATGCTCTATTAAACTTCTATTATAGGGCTATCAGAGACCCGATTAGATCATTTTATATTTTGGTTAATATAAGAATCCAGCGAAATTCTATCACATTCGTTCAATTTACGTCGCTCCTATTTCAGATAGCTTATTGGGCAAAGCGGCATCTCAAAGCGCAAGAAATGACGAGTAAAGTGCACTATTAAACTTCTAGGGTAGGGCAAACAGAGACCCGATTAGATCATTTTATGTTATGGTTAATTTAAGAATTCAGCCAAATTCTATCACATTTGTTCAATTTGCGTCGCTCCTATTTCAGATAGCGTACTGAACTAGGCGGAATCTTAAAGCGCGTGGATTGGCGAGTAAAATGCACTATTAAACTTCTATGATAGGGCAATCAGAGACCCGATAATATCATTTTATATTTTGGTTAATATAAGAATTCAGCGAAATTCTATCACATTTGTTCAATTTACGTCGCTCCTATTTCAGATAGCTTATTGGGCTAAGCGGCATCGCAAAGCGCATGAATTGACGAGTAAAATCTACTATTAAACTTCTTGGGTAGGGCGTACAGAGACCCGATTACATCATTTTATATTATGGTTAATTTAAGAATTCAGCAAGATTCTATCACATTTGTTGAATTTACGTCGCTCCTATTTCAGATAGCGAACTGGGATAGGCGGCATCTTAAAGCGCGTGGAATGGCGAGTAGAATGCACTATTAAAATTGTATGGTAGGGCAAACAGAGACTCGATTAGATCATTTTACATTAATGTTAATAAAAGAATTCAGCGAAATTCTATCACATTTGTTCAATTTACGTTGCTCCTATTTCAGATAGCGTACTGGGCTAGGCGGCATCTTAAAGCGCGTGGAATGACGAGTAAAATGCACTACTAAACTTCTATGATAGGGTAATCAGAGACCCGACTAGATCATTTTATATTTTGGTTAATATAAGAATTCAGCGAAATTCTCTCACATTTGTTCAATTTACGTCGCTGATATTTCAGATAGCGTATTGGACTAAGCGGCATCTCAAAGCGCAAGAAATGTCGAGTAAAATGCACTATTAAACTTCTAGGGTAGGGCAAACAGGGACCCGATAAGATCATTTTATATTATGGTTAATTTAAGAATTCAGCGAAATTCTCTCACATTTGTTCAATTTACGTCGCTGATATTTCAGATAGCGTATTGGGCTAAGCGGCAACTCGAAGCGCGAGAAATGGCGAGTAAAATGCACTATTAAACTTCTAGGGTAGGGCAAACAGAGACCCGATTAGATCATTTTATATTTTGGTTAATATAAGAATTCAGCGAAATTCTATCACATTTGTTCAATTTACGTCGCTCCTATTTCAGATAGCGTATTGGGCTAAGCGGCATCTCAAAGCGCATGAAATGACGAATAAAATGCACAATCAAGCTTCTACGCTAGGGCGAACAGAGACCCGATTAGATCATTTTACGTTATGATTAATAAAAGAATTCAGCGAAATTCTATCACATTTGATCAATTTACATCGCTCCTATTTCAGATGGCGTATTGGGCTAAGCGGCATCTCAAAGCGCATGAAATGGCGTGTAAAATGCACGATTAAACTTCTAGGGTAGGGCAAACAGAGACCCGATTAGATCATTTTATATTTTGGTTAATATAAGAATTCAGCCAAATTCTATCACATTTGTTCAATTTACGTCGCTCCTATTTCAGATAGCGTACTGGGCTAGGCGGAATCTTAAAGCGCGTGGATTGGCGAGTAAAATGCACTATTAATCTTCTAGGGTAGGGCGAACAGAGACCCGATTAGAACACTTTACATTAAGGTTAATATAAGAATTCAGCGTAATTCTATCACATTTGTTCAACGTACGTCGCTCCTATTTCAGATAGGGTACTGGGCTAGGCGGCGTCTTAAAGCGCGTGGAATGGCGGGTAAAATGCACTATTAAACTTCTATGATAGGGCTAGCAGAGACCCGATTAGATCATTTTATATTACGGTTAATATAAGAATTCAGCGGATTTCTATCACATTTGTTCAACTTACGTCGCTCCTATTTCAGATAGCGTACTGGGCTAGGCGGCATCTTAAAGCGCACGAAATGGCGAGTAAAATGCTCTATTAAACTTCTATTATAGGGCTATCAGAGACCCGATTAGATCATTTTATATTTTGGTTAATATAAGAATCCAGCGAAATTCTATCACATTCGTTCAATTTACGTCGCTCCTATTTCAGATAGCGTATTGGGCTAAGCGGCATCTCAAAGCGCAAGAAATGGCGAGTAAAATGCACTATTAAACTTCTAGGGTAGGGCAAACAGAGACCCCATTAGATCATTTTATATTATGGTTAATTTAAGAATTCAGCGAAATTCTATCACATTTGTTCAATTTACGTTGCTCCTATTTCAGATAGCGTACTGGGCTAGGCGGCATCTTAAAGCGCGTGGAATGACGAGTAAAATGCACTACTAAACTTCTATGATAGGGTAATCAGGGACCCGACTAGATCATTTTATATTTTGGTTAATATAAGAATTCAGCGAAATTCTCTCACATTTGTTCAATTTACGTCGCTGATATTTCAGATAGCGTATTGGACTAAGCGGCATCTCAAAGCGCAAGAAATGTCGAGTAAAATGCACTATTAAACTTCTAGGGTAGGGCAAACAGGGACCCGATAAGATCATTTTATATTATGGTTAATTTAAGAATTCAGCGAAATTCTCTCACATTTGTTCAATTTACGTCGCTGATATTTCAGATAGCGTATTGGGCTAAGCGGCAACTCGAAGCGCGAGAAATGGCGAGTAAAATGCACTATTAAACTTCTAGGGTAGGGCAAACAGAGACCCGATTAGATCATTTTATATTTTGGTTAATATAAGAATTCAGCGAAATTCTATCACATTTGTTCAATTTACGTCGCTCCTATTTCAGATAGCGTATTGGGCTAAGCGGCATCTCAAAGCGCATGAAATGACGAATAAAATGCACAATCAAGCTTCTACGCTAGGGCGAACAGAGACCCGATTAGATCATTTTACGTTATGGTTAATAAAAGAATTTAGCGAAATTCTATCACATTTGATCAATTTACATCGCTCCTATTTCAGATGGCGTATTGGGCTAAGCGGCATCTCAAAGCGCATGAAATGGCGTGTAAAATGCACTATTAAACTTCTAGGGTAGGGCAAACAGGGACCCGATAAGATCATTTTATATTATGGTTAATTTAAGAATTCAGCGAAATTCTCTCACATTTGTTCAATTTACGTCGCTGATATTTCAGATAGCGTATTGGGCTAAGCGGCAACTCGAAGCGCGAGAAATGGCGAGTAAAATGCACTATTAAACTTCTAGGGTAGGGCGAACAGAGACCCGATTACATCATTTTATATTATGGTTAATTTAAGAATTCAGCAAGATTCTATCACATTTGTTGAATTTACGTCGCTCCTATTTCAGATAGCGAACTGGGATAGGCGGCATCTTAAAGCGCGTGGAATGGCGAGTA
This sequence comes from Macropis europaea, assembly GCA_916610135.2. Taxonomy (NCBI): domain Eukaryota; kingdom Metazoa; phylum Arthropoda; class Insecta; order Hymenoptera; family Melittidae; genus Macropis; species Macropis europaea. Next base: position 31,043 of record CAKAJE020001174.1, on the reverse strand, counting down.
GAATGCACTATTAAAATTCTATGGTAGGGCAAACAGAGACTCGATTAGATCATTTTACATTAATGTTAATAAAAGAATTCAGCGAAATTCTATCACATTTGTTCAACTTACGTCGCTCCTATTTCAGATAGCGTACTGGGCTAGGCGGCATCTTAAAGCGCACGAAATGGCGAGTAAAATGCTCTATTAAACTTCTATTATAGGGCTATCAGAGACCCGATTAGATCATTTTATATTTTGGTTAATATAAGAATCCAGCGAAATTCTATCACATTCGTTCAATTTACGTCGCTCCTATTTCAGATAGCGTATTGGGCTAAGCGGCATCTCAAAGCGCAAGAAATGGCGAGTAAAATGCACTATTAAACTTCTAGGGTAGGGCAAACAGAGACCCGATTAGATCATTTTACGTTATGGTTAATAAAAGAATTCAGCGAAATTCTATCACATTTGATCAATTTACATCGCTCCTATTTCAGATGGCGTATTGGGCTAAGCGGCATCTCAAAGCGCATGAAATGTCGTGTAAAATGCACGATTAAACTTCTAGGGTAGGGCAAACAGAGACCCGATTAGATCATTTTATATTTTGGTTAATATAAGAATTCAGGGAAATTCTATCTCATTTGTTCAATTCGTGTCGCTGATATTTCAGATAGCGTATTGTGCTAAGCGGCATCTTAAAGCGCATGAAATGTCGAGTAAAATGCACTATTAAACTCCTAGGGTAGGGCAAACAGAGACCCGATTAGATCATTTTATATTATGGTTAATTTAAGAATTCAGCAAGATTCTATCACATTTGTTGAATTTACGTCGCTCCTATTTCAGATAGCGAACTGGGATAGGCGGCATCTTAAAGCGCGTGGAATGGCGAGTAGAATGCACTATTAAAATTCTATGGTAGGGCAAACAGAGACTCGATTAGATCATTTTACATTAATGTTAATAAGAGAATTCAGCGAAATTCTATCACATTTGTTCAACTTACGTCGCTCCTATTTCAGATAGCGTACTGGGCTAAGCGGCACCTCAAAGCGCATGAAATGGCGAGTGAAATGCACTATTAGACTTGTATGGTAGGGCGAACAGAGACCCGATTGGATCATTTTACATTAAGGTTTATATAAGAATTCACGGAAATTCTATCACATTTTGTTCAATTTACGTCGCTCCTATTTCAGATAGCGTATTGGGCTAAGCGGCCTCTCAAAGCGCATGAAATGGCGCGTAAAATGCGCTATTATACTTCTAGGATAAGGCAAACGGAGACCCGATTAGTTCATTTTATATTACGGTTAATATAAGAATTCAGCGTAATTCTATCACATTTGTTCATCTTACGTCGCTCCTGTTTCAGATAGCCTACTGACCTATGCGGCATCTTAAAGCGCGTGGAAGGGCGAGTAAAATGCACTACTAAACTTCTATGATAGAGCAATCAGAGACCCGATTAGATCATTTTATATTTTGTTTAATATAAGATTTCAGGGAAATTCTATCACATTTGTTCAATTTACGTCGCTCCTATTTCAGATAGCGTATTGGGCTAAGCGGCATCTCAAAGCGCATGAAATGGCGAGTGAAATGCACTATTAGACTTCTATGGTAGGGCGAACAGAGACCCGATTGGATCATTTTATATTATGGTTAATTTAAGAATTCAGCGAAATTCTATCACATTTGTTCAATTTACGTCGCTCCAATTTCAGATAGCGTATTGGGCTAAGCGGCATCTCAAAGCGCATGAAATGGCGAGTAAAATGCGCTATTAAACTCCTAGGATAAGGCAAACACAGACCCGATTAGATCATTTTATATTACGGTTAATATAAGAATTCAGCGTAATTCTATCACATTTGTTCAACGTACGTCGCTCCTATTTCAGATAGCGTACTGGGATAGGCGGCGTCGTAAAGCGCGTCGAATGGCGGGTAAAATGCACTATTAAACTTCTATGATAGGGCTATCAGAGACGCGATTAGATCATTTTATATTTTGGTTAATATAAGAATTCAGCGAAATTCTATCACATTTGTTCAACTTACGTCGCTCCTATTTCAGATAGCGTATTGGGCTAAGCGGCATCTCAAAGCGCATGAAATGACGAGTGAAATGCACTATTAATCTTCAAGGGTAGGGCGAACAGAGACCCGATTAGAACACTTTACATTAAGGTTAATATAAGAATTCAGCGAAATTCTCTCACATTTGTTCAATTTACGTCGCTCCTATTTCAGATAGCTTATTGGGCAAAGCGGCATCTCAAAGCGCAAGAAATGACGAGTAAAATGCACTATTAAACTTCTAGGGTAGGGCAAACAGAGACCCGATTAGATCATTTTATGTTATGGTTAATTTAAGAATTCAGCCAATTCTATCACATTTGTTCAATTTGCGTCGCTCCTATTTCAGATAGCGTACTGGGCTAGGCGGAATCTTAAAGCGCGTGAATTGGCGAGTAAAATGCACTATTAAACTTCTATGATAGGGCAATCAGAGACGCGATTAGATCATTTTATATTTTGGTTAATATAAGAATTCAGCGAAATTCTATCACAATTGTTCTATTTACCTCGCTCCTATTTCAGATAGCGTATTGGGCTAAGCGGCACCTCAAAGCGCATGAAATGGCGAGTGAAATGCACTATTAAACTTCTAGGGTTGGGCGAACAGAGACCCGATTAGATCATTTTACATTAAGGTTAATATAAGTATTCAGGGAAATTCTATCACATTTGTTCAATTTACGTCGCTCCTATTTCAGATAGCGTATTGGGCTAAGCGGCATCTCAAAGCGCATGAAATGGCGAGTAAAATGCGCTATTAAACTCCTAGGATAAGGCAAACACAGACCCGATTAGATCATTTTATATTACGGTTAATATAAGAATTCAGCGTAATTCTATCACATTTGTTCAAGTTACGTCGCTCCTATTTCAGATAGCGTACTGGTCTAGGCGGCATCTGAAAGCGCGTGGAATGGCAAGTAAAATGCACTACTAATCTTCTATGATAGGGCAATCAGAGACCCGATTAGATCATTTTATATTTTGATTAATATAAGGTTTCAGGGAAATTCTATCACATTTGTTCAATTTACGTCGCTCCTATTTCAGATAGCGTATTGGGCTAAGCCGGATCTCAAAGCGCATGAAATGGCGACTAAAATGCACTATTAAACTTCTAGGGTAGGGCAAACAGAGACCCGATTAGATCATTGTATATTATGGTTAATTTAAGAATTCAGCAAAATTCTATCACATTTGTTCAACTTACGTCGCTCCTATTTCAGATAGCGTACTGGGCTAGGCGGCAACTTAAAGCGCGTGGAATGGCGAGTAAAATGCACTACTAAACTTCTATGATAGGGCAATCAGAGACCCGATTGGATCAGTTTATATGTTGTTTAATATAAGATTTCAGGGAAATAGTATCACATTTGTTCAATTTACGTCGCTCCTATATCAGATAGCGTATTCGGCTAAGCGGCATCACAAAGCGCATGAAATGGCGAGTGAAATGCACCATTAGACTTCTATGGTAGGGCGAACAGAGACCCGATTAGATCATTTTACATTAAGGTTAATATAAGGATTCACGGAAATTCTATCACATTTGTTCAAGTTACGTCGCTCCTATTTCAGATAGCGTACTGGGCTAGGCGGCATCTTAAAGCGCACGAAATGGCGAGTAAAATGCTCTATTAAACTTCTATTATAGGGCTATCATAGACCCGATTAGATCATTTTATATTTTGGTTAATATAAGAATTCAGCGAAATTCTATCACATTTGTTCAATTTACGTCGCTCCTATTTCAGATAGCGTATTGGGCTAAGCGGCATCTCAAAGCGCATGAAATGACGAATAAAATGCACAATCAAGCTTCTACGCTAGGGCGAACAGAGACCCGATTAGATCATTTTACGTTATGGTTAATAAAAGAATTCAGCGAAATTCTATCACATTTGATCAATTTACATCGCTCCTATTTCAGATGGCGTATTGGGCTAAGCGGCATCTCAAAGCGCATGAAATGGCGTGTAAAATGCACGATTAAACTTCTAGGGTAGGGCAAACAGAGACACGATTAGATCATTTTATATTTTGGTTAATATAAGAATTCAGCCAAATTCTATCACATTTGTTCAATTTACGTCGCTCCTATTTCAGATAGCGTACTGGGCTAGGCGGAATCTTAAAGCGCGTGGATGGGCGAGTAAAATGCACTATTAATCTTCTAGGGTAGGGCGAACAGAGACCCGATTAGAACACTTTACATTAAGGTTAATATAAGAATTCAGCGTAATTCTATCACATTTGTTCAACGTACGTCGCTCCTATTTCAGATAGGGTACTGGGCTAGGCGGCATCTTAAAGCGCGTGGAATGGCGGGTAAAATGCACTATTAAACTTCTATGATAGGGCTAGCAGAGACCCGATTAGATCATTTTATATTACGGTTAATATAAGAATTCAGCGGATTTCTATCACATTTGTTCAACTTACGTCGCTCCTATTTCAGATAGCGTACTGGGCTAGGCCGCATCTTAAAGCGCACGAAATGGCGAGTAAAATGCACTATTAAACTCCTAGGGTAGGGCAAACAGAGACCCGATTAGATCATTTTATATTATGGTTAATTTAAGAATTCAGCAAGATTCTATCACATTTGTTGAATTTACGTCGCTCCTATTTCAGATAGCGAACTGGGATAGGCGGCATCTTAAAGCGCGTGGAACGGCGAGTAGAATGCACTATTAAAATTCTATGGGAGGGCAAACAGAGACTCGATTAGATCATTTTACATTAATGTTAATAAGAGAATTCAGCGAAATTCTATCACATTTGTTCAACTTACGTCGCTCCTATTTCAGATAGCGTACTGGGCTAAGCGGCACCTCAAAGCGCATGAAATGGCGAGTGAAATGCACTATTAAACTTCTAGGGTAGGGCAAACAGAGACCCCATTAGATCATTTTATATTATGGTTAATTTAAGAATTCAGCGAAATTCTATCACATTTGTTCAATTTACGTTGCTCCTATTTCAGATAGCGTACTGGGCTAGGCGGCATCTTAAAGCGCGTGGAATGACGAGTAAAATGCACTACTAAACTTCTATGATAGGGTAATCAGAGACCCGACTAGATCATTTTATATTTTGGTTAATATAAGAATTCAGCGAAATTCTCTCACATTTGTTCAATTTACGTCGCTGATATTTCAGATAGCGTATTGGACTAAGCGGCATCTCAAAGCGCAAGAAATGTCGAGTAAAATGCACTATTAAACTTCTAGGGTAGGGCAAACAGGGACCCGATAAGATCATTTTATATTATGGTTAATTTAAGAATTCAGCGAAATTCTCTCACATTTGTTCAATTTACGTCGCTGATATTTCAGATAGCGTATTGGGCTAAGCGGCAACTCGAAGCGCGAGAAATGGCGAGTAAAATGCACTATTAAACTTCTAGGGTAGGGCAAACAGAGACCCGATTAGATCATTTTATATTTTGGTTAATATAAGAATTCAGCGAAATTCTATCACATTTGTTCAATTTACGTCGCTCCTATTTCAGATAGCGTATTGGGGTAAGCGGCATCTCAAAGCGCATGAAATGACGAATAAAATGCACAATTAAGCTTCTACGCTAGGGCGAACAGAGACCCGATTAGATCATTTTACGTTATGGTTAATAAAAGAATTCAGCGAAATTCTATCACATTTGATCAATTTACATCGCTCCTATTTCAGATGGCGTATTGGGCTAAGCGGCATCGCAAAGCGCATGAAATGGCGTGTAAAATGCACGATTAAACTTCTAGGGTAGGGCAAACAGAGACCCGATTAGATCATTTTATATTTTGGTTAATATAAGAATTCAGGGAAATTCTATCTCATTTGTTCAATTCGTGTCGCTGATATTTCAGATAGCGTATTGTGCTAAGCGGCATCTTAAAGCGCATGAAATGTCGAGTAAAATGCACTATTAAACTCCTAGGGTAGGGCAAACAGAGACCCGATTAGATCATTTTATATTATGGTTAATTTAAGAATTCAGCAAGATTCTATCACATTTGTTGAATTTACGTCGCTCCTATTTCAGATAGCGAACTGGGATAGGCGGCAACTTAAAGCGCGTGGAATGGCGAGTAAAATGCACTACTAAACTTCTATGATAGGGCAATCAGAGACCCGATTAGATCAGTTTATATTTTGTTTAATATAAGATTTCAGGGAAATAGTATCACATTTGTTCAATTTACGTCGCTCCTATATCAGATAGCGTATTCGGCTAAGCGGCATCACAAAGCGCATGAAATGGCGAGTGAAATGCACCATTAGACTTCTATGGTAGGGCGAACAGAGACCCGATTAGATCATTTTACATTAAGGTTAATATAAGGATTCACGGAAATTCTATCACATTTGTTCAATTTACGTCGCTCCTATTTCAGATAGCGTATTGGGCTATGCGGCATCTCAAAGCGCATGAAATGGCGAGTAAAATGCACTATTAAACTTCTAGGGTAGGGCAAACAGAGACCCGATTAGATCATTTTATATTATGGTTAATTTAAGAATTCAGCCAAATTCTATCACATTTGTTCAATTTACGTCGCTCCTATTTCAGATAGCTTATTGGGCAAAGCGGCATCTCAAAGCGCAAGAAATGACGAGTAAACTGCACTATTAAACTTCTAGGGTAGGGCAAACAGAGACCCGGTTAGATCATTTTATGTTATGGTTAATTTAAGAATTCAGCCAAATTCTATCACAATTGTTCTATTTGCGTCGCTCCTATTTCAGATAGCGTACTGGGCTAGGCGGAATCTTAAAGCGCGTGGATTGGCGAGTAAAATGCACTACTAAACTTCTATGATAGGGCAATCAGAGACGCGATTAGATCATTTTATATTTTGGTTAATATAAGAATTCAGCGAAATTCTATCACAATTGTTCTATTTACGTCGCTCCTATTTCAGATAGCGTATTGGGCTAAGCCGGATCTCAAAGCGCATGAAATGGCGACTAAAATGCACTGTTAAACTTCTGGGGTAGGGCAAACAGAGACCCGATTAGATCATTTTATATTATGGTTAATTTAAGAATTCAGCAAAATTCTATCACATTTGTTCAACTTTCGTCGCTCGTATTTCAGATAGCGTATTCGGCTAAGCGGCATCTCAAAGCGCATGAAATGGAGAGTATAATGCACTATTAAACTTCTAGGATAAGGCAAACAGATACCCGATTCGATCATTTTATATTACGGTTAATGTAAGAATTCAGCGTAATTCTATCACATTTGTTCAACTTACGTCGCTCCTATATCAGATAGCGTATTCGGCTAAGCGGCATCTCAAAGCGCATGAAATGGCGAGTGAAATGCATCATTAGACTTCTATGGTAGGGCGAACAGAGACCAGATTCGATCATTTTACATTAAGGTTAATACAAGGTTTCACGGAAATTCTATCACATTTGTTCAATTTACGTCGCTCCTATTTCAGATAGCGTATTGGGCTATGCGGCATCTCAAAGCGCATGAAATGGCGCGTAAAATGCGCTATTAAACTTCTAGGATAAGGCAAACGGAGACCCGATTAGTTCATTTTATATTACGGTTAATATAAGAATTCAGCGTAATTCTATCGCATTTCTTCAAATTACGTCGCTCCTATTTCAGATAGCGTACTGGGCTGGCCGGCATCTTAAACCGCGTGGAATGGCGAGTATAATGCACTATTAAGCTTCTATGATAGGGCATTCACAGACCCGATTAGATCATTTTATATTTTGTTTAATATAAGATTTCAGGGAAATTCTATCACATTTGTTCAATTTACGTCGCTCATATTTCAGATAGCGTATTGGGCTAAGCGGCATCTCAAAGCGCATGAAATGGCGAGTAGAATGCACTATTAAACTTCTAGGTTAGTGCAAACAGAGACCCGATTAGTTCATTTTATATTACGGTTAATATAATAATTCAGCGTAATTCTATCGCATTTGTTCAATTTACGTCGCTCCTATTTCAGATAGCGTACTGGGCTAGGCGGCATCTTAGAGCGCGTGAAATGGCGAGTAAAATGCACTATTAAACTTCTATGATAGGGCAATCAGAGACCCCTATTAGATTATTTTATATTTTGGTTAATATAAGAATTCAGGGAAATTCTATCACATTCGTTCAATTTACGTCGCTCCTATTTCAGATATCGTATTGGGCTAAGCGGCATCTCAAAGCGCATAAAATGACGAGTGAAATGCACTATTAAACTTCTAGGGTAAGGCGAACAGAGACCCGAAGAGATCATTTTACATTAAGGTGAATATAAGAATGCAGCGTAATTCTGTCACATTTGTTCAACTTACGTCGCTCCTATTTCAGATAGCGTATTGGGTTAAGCGTCATCTCAAAGCGCATGAAATGACGAGTGAAATGCACTATTAAACTTCTAGGGTAGGGCGAACAGAGACCCGATTAGTTCATTTTAGATTACGGTTAATATAAGAATTCAGCGTAATTCTATCTCATTTGTTCATCTTACGTCGCTCCTATTTCAGATAGCCGACTGACCTATGCGGCATCTCAAAGCGCGTGGAAGGGCGAGTAAAATGCACTACTAAACTTCTATGATAGAGCAATCAGAGACCCGATTAGATCATTTTATATTTTGTTTAATATAAGATTTCAGGGAAATTCTATCACATTTGTTCAATTTACGTCGCTCCTATTTCAGATGGCGTATTGGGCTAAGCGGCATCTCAAAGCGCATGAAATGGCGAGTGAAATGCACTATTAGACTTCTATGGTAGGGCGAACAGAGACCCGATTGGATCATTTTATATTACGGTTAATTTAAGAATTCAGCGAAATTCTATCACATTTGTTCAATTTACGTCGCGCCTATTTCAGATAGCGCATTGGGCTAAGCGGCCTCTCAAAGCGCATGAAATGGCGCGTAAAATGCGCTATTAAACTTCTAGGATAAGGCAAACCGAGACCCGATTAGTTCATTTTATATTACGGTTAATATAAGGATTCAGCGTAATTCCATCTCATTTGTTCATCTTACGTCGCTCCTCTTTCAGATAGCCTACTGACCTATGCGGCATCTTAAAGCGCGTGGAAGGGCGAGTAAAATGCACTACTAAACTTCTATGATAGAGCAATCAGAGACCAGATTAGATCATTTTATACTTTGGTTAATATAAGAATTCAGCGAAATTCTATCACATTTGTTCAATTTACGTCGCTCCTATTTCAGATAGCGTACTGGGCTAGGCGGCAACGTAAAGCGGGTGGAATGGCGAGTAGAATGCACTATTAAAATTCTATGGTAGGGCAAACAGAGACTCGATTAGATCATTTTACATTAATGTTAATGAAAGAATTCAGCGAAATTCTATCACATTTGTTCAACTTACGTCGCTCCTATTTCAGATAGCGTATTGGGCTAAGCGGCACCTCAAAGCGCATGAAATGGCGAGTGAAATGCACTATTAGACTTCTATGGTAGGGCGAACAGAGACCCGATTGGATCATTTTACATTAAGGTTTATATAAGAATTCACGGAAATTCTATCACATTTGTTCAATTTACGTCGCTCCTATTTCAGATACCGCATTGGGCTAAGCGGCCTCTCAAAGCGCATGAAATGGCGCGTAAAATGCACTATTAGACTTCTATGGTAGGGCGAACAGAGACCCGATTGGATCATTTTATATTATGGTTAACTTAAGAATGCAGCGAAATTCTATCACATTTGTTCAATTTACGTCGCTCCAATTTCAGATAGCGTATTGGGCTAAGCGGCATCTCAAAGCGCATGAAATGGCGAATAAAATACACTATTAAACTTCTAGGCTAGGGCGAACAGAGACCCGAGCAGATCATTTTACATTATGGTTAATAAAAGAATTCAGCGTAATTCTATCACATTTGTTCAACTAACGTCGCTCCTATTTCAGATAGCGTATTGGGCTAAGCGGCATCTCAAAGCGCATGAAATGGCGAGTGAAATGCACTATTACACTTCTATGGTAGGGCGAACAGAGACCCGATTGGATCATTTTACATTAAGGTTAATATAAGAATTCACGGAAATTCTATCACATTTGTTCAATTTACGTCGCTCCTATTCCAGATAGCGTAGTGGGCTAAGCGGCATCTCAACGCGCATGAAATGGCGAGTAAAATGCGCTATTAAACTTCTAGGATAAGGCAAACAGAGACCCGATTAGATCATTTTATATTACGGTTAATATAAGAATTCAGCGTAATTCTATCACATTTGTTCAAGTTACGTCGCTCCTATTTCAGATAGCGTACTGGGCTAGGCGGCATCTTAATGCGCGTGGAATGGCGAGTAAAATGCACTACTAATCTTCTATGATAGGGCAATCAGAGACCCGATTAGATCATTTTATATTTTGATTAATATAAGATTTCAGGGAAATTCTATCATATTTGTTCAATTTACGTCGCTCCTATTTCAGATAGCGTATTGGGCTAAGCCGGATCTCAAAGCGCATGAAATGGCGACTAAAATGCACTATTAAACTTCTAGGGTAGGGCAAACAGAGACCCGATTAGATCATTTTTATATTATGGTTATTTTAAGGAATTCAGCAAAATTCTATCACATTTGTTCAACTTACGTCGCTCCTATTTCAGATAGCGTACTGGGCTAGGCGGCATCTTAAAGCGCGTGGAAGGGTGAGTAAAATGCACTACTAAACGTCTATGATAGGGCAATCAGAGTCCCGTTTAGATCATTTTATATTTTCTTTAATATAAGATTTCAGGGAAATTCTATCACATTTGTTCAATTTACGTCGCTCCTATTTCAGATAGCTTATTGGGCTAAGCGGCATCGCAAAGCGCATGAACTGACGAGTGAAATGCACTATTAAACTTCTTGGGTAGGGCGAACAGAGACCCGATTAGAACATTTTACAATAAGGTTAATATAAGAATTCAGCGTAATTCAATCACATTTGTTCAACTTACGCCGCTCCTATTTCAGATAGCGTACCGGGCTAGACGGCATCTCAAAGCGCAGGAAATGGCGAGTAAAATGCACTATTAAACTTCTAGGGTAGGGCAAACAGAGACCCCATTAGATCATTTTATATTATGGTTAATTTAAGAATTCAGCGAAATTCTCTCACATTTGTTCAATTTACGTCGCTGATATTTCAGATAGCGTATTGGGCTAAGCGGCATCTCAAAGCGCAAGAAATGGCGAGTAAAATGCACTGTTAAACTTCTATGATAGGGCAATCAGAGACCCGATAAGATCATTTTATATTTTGGTTAATATAAGAATTCAGCGAAATTCTATCACATTTGTTCAATTTACGTCGCTCCTATGTCAGATAGCTTATTGGGCTAAGCGGCATCGCAAAGCGCATGAATTGACGAGTAAAATGCACTATTAAACTTCTTGGGTGGGGCGAACAGAGACCCGATTACATCATTTTATATTATGGTTAATTTAAGAATTCAGCAAAATTCTATCACATTTGTTCAATTTACGTCGCTCCTATTTCAGATAGCGTACTGGGCTAGGCGGCATATTAAAGCGCGTGGAATGACGAGTAAAATGCACTATTAAACTTCTGTGATAGGGCAATCAGAGACCCGATTAGATCATTTTATATTTTGGTTAATATAAGAATTCAGCGAAATCTATCACATTTGTTCAATTTACGTCGCTCCTATTTCAGATAGCTTATTGGGCTAAGCGGCAACTCAAAGCGCATGACGTGGCGAGTAAAATGCACTATTAAACTTCTAGGGTTGGGCGAACAAAGACCCGATTAGATCATTTTACATTAAGGTTAATAAAAGAATTCAGCGAAATTCTATCACATTTGTTCAATTTACATCGCTCCTATTTCAGATAGCGACTTGTGCTAAGCGTCATCTCAAAGCGCAAGAAATGGCGAGTAAAATGCACTATTAAACTTCTAGGGTAGGGCAAACAGAGACCCGATTAGATCATTTTATATTACGGTTAATATAAGAATTCAGCGTAATTCTGTGACATTTGTTCAACTTACGTAGCTCCTATTTCAGATAGCGTACTGAGCTAGGCGGCAACTTAAAGCACGTGGAATGGTGAGTAAAATGCACTATTAAACTTCTAGGGTAGTGCAATCAGAGACCCGATTAGATCATTTTATATTACGGTTAACATAAGAATTCAGCGAAATTCTAACACATTTGTTCAATTTACGTCGCTCCTATTTCAGATAGTGTAATGGGCTAAGCGGCATCTCAAAGCGCATGGAATGGCGAGTGAAATGCACTATTAAACTTCTAGGGTAGGGCGAACAGACACCCGAATAGATCATTTTATATTACGGTTAATATAAGAATTCAGCGTAATTCTATCACATTCGTTCAACTAACGTCTCTCCTATTTCAGATAGCGTACTGTGCTAGGCGGCATCTTAAAGCGCGTGGAAGGGCGAGTAAAATGCACTTCTAAACATCTATGATAGGGCAATGAGAGTTCCGAACAGATCATTTTATATTTTGTTTACTATAACATTTCAGGGAAATTCTATCACATTTGTTCAATTTACGTCGCTCCTATTTCAGATAGCGTATTGGGCTAAGCGGCATCTCAAAGCGCAAGAAATGGCGAGTAAAATGCACTATTAAGCTTCTAGGGTTGGGCACATAGAGACCCGATTAGATCATTTTATATTATGGTTAATTTAAGGATTCAGCGAAATTCTATCACATTTTTTCAATTTACGTCGCTCCTATTTCAGATAGTGTACTGGGCTAGGCGGCATCTTAAAGCGCGTGGAAGGGTGAGTAAAATGCACTACTAAACGTCTATGATAGGGCAATCAGAGTCCCGTTTAGATCATTTTATATTTTCTTTAATATAAGATTTCAGGGAAATTCTATCACATTTGTTCAATTTACGTCGCTCCTATTTCAGATAGCTTATTGGGCTAAGCGGCATCGCAAAGCGCATGAAATGACGAGTGAAATGCACTATTAAACTTCTTGGGTAGGGCGAACAGAGACCCGATTAGAACATTTTACAATAAGGTTAATATAAGAATTCAGCGTAATTCTATCACATTTGTTCAACTTACGCCGCTCCTATTTCAGATAGCGTACCGGGCTAGACGGCATCTCAAAGCGCAGGAAATGGCGAGTAAAATGCACTATTAAACTTCTAGGGTAGGGCAAACAGAGACCCCATTAGATCATTTTATATTATGGGTTAATTTAAGAATTCAGCGAAATTCTCTCACATTTGTTCAATTTACGTCGCTGATATTCAGACAGCGTATTGGACTAAGCGGCATCTCAAAGCGCATGAAATGCCGAGTAAAATGCGCTATTAAACTTCTAGGGTAGGGCAATCAGAGACCCGATTAGATCATTTTATATTATGGTTAATTTAAGAATTCAGCAAAATTCTATCACATTTGTTCAATTTACGTCGTTCCTATTTCAAATAGCATACTGGGCTAGGCGGCAACTTAAAGCGCGCGGAATGGCGAGTAAAATGCACTATTAAACTTCTATGATAGGGCAATCAGAGACCCGATTAGATCATTTTATATTATGGTTAATTTAGAATTCAGCGAAATTCTATCACATTTGTTCAATTTACATCGCTCCTATTTCAGATAGCGTATTGGGCTAAGCGGCATCTCAAAGCGCGAGGAATGGCGAGTAAAATGCTCAATTAAACTTCTATGATAGGGGCAATCAGAGACCCGATTATTCATTTTATATTTTGGTTAATATAAGAATTCACGGAAATTCTATCACATTTGTTCAATTTACGTCGCTCCTATTCCAGATAGCGTATTGGGCTAAGCGGCATCTCAAAGCGCATGAAATGGCGAGTAAAATGCACTATTAAACTCCTAGGGTAGGGCAAACAGAGACCCGATTAGATCACTTTATATTATGGTTAATTTAAGAATTCAGCAAGATTCTATCACATTTGTTGAATTTACGTCGCTACTATTTCAGATAGCGAACTGGGATAGGCGGCATCTTAAAGCGCGTGGAATGGCGAGTAGAATGCACTATTAAAATTCTATGGTAGGGCAAACAGAGACTCGATTAGATCATTTTACATTAATGTTAATAAAAGAATTCAGCGAAATTCTATCACATTTGTTCACCTTACGTCGCTCCTATTTCAGATAGCGTACTGGGCTAAGCGGCACCTCAAAGCGCATGAAATGGCGCGTAAAATGCGCTATTATACTTCTAGGATAAGGCAAACGGAGACCCGATTAGTTCATTTTATATTACGGGTTAATATAAGAATTCAGCGTAATTCTATCACATTTGTTCATCTTACGTCGCTCCTGTTTCAGATAGCCTACTGACCTATGCGGCATCTTAAAGCGCGTGGAAGGGCGAGTAAAACGCACTACTAAACTTCTATGATAGAGCAATCAGAGACCCGATTAGATCATTTTATATTTTGTTTAATATAAGATTTCAGGGAAATAGTATCACATTTGTTCAATTTACGTCGCTCCTATATCAGATAGCGTATTCGGCTAAGCGGCATCACAAAGCGCATGAAATGGCGAGTGAAATGCACCATTAGACTTCTATGGTAGGGCGAACAGAGACCCGATTGGATCATTTTACATTAAGGTTTATATAAGAATTCACGGAAATTCTATCACATTTGTTCAATTTACGTCGCTCCTATTTCAGATAGCGCATTGGGCTAAGCGGCCTCTCAAAGCGCATGAAATGGCGCGTAAAATGCACTATTAGACTTCTATGGTAGGGCGAACAGAGACCCGATTGGATCATTTTATATTGCTGCGCCGGGGATGATAATCCCACTTCTGACACCAATGCTGCGCCGGGGATTATCATCGCACGACATGTTCACACTTATAAGTTTATTATGAGGATATAAACAAGGAATGGCAGAGTCTATAATATCGCGTCTTGTCTCCTTGACTGTCAATCAGACTCTCTCATTGATCTGTTTCATCAATAACGGCGATCGTCCCTTAACGACAGATCGAACGCTCCCTTCGGGTCGATCACGGTTGGCTTCACGGTGTTCGTAACAATATTATGGTTAATTTAAGAATTCAGCGAAATTCTATCACATTTGTTCAATTTACGTCTCTCCAATTTCAGATAGCGTATTGGGCTAAGCGGCATCTCAAAGCCCATGAAATGGCGAGTAAAATGCGCTATCAAACTCCTAGGATAAGGCAAACACAGACCCGATTAGATCATTTTATATTACGGTTAATATAAGAATTCAGCGAAATTCTAACACATTTGTTCAATTTACGTCGCTCCTATTTCAGATAGCGTATTGGGCTAAGCGGCATCTCAAAGCGCATGGAATGGCGAGTGAAATGCACTATTAAACTTCTAGGGTAGGGCGAACAGACACCCGAATAGATCATTTTATATTACGGTTAATATAAGAATTCAGCGTAATTCTATCACATTTGTTCAACTAACGTCTCTCCTATTTCAGATAGCGTACTGGGCTAGGCGGCATCTTAAAGCGCGTGGAAGGGCGAGTAAAATGCACTTCTAAACATCTATGATAGGGCAATGAGAGTTCCGAACAGATCATTTTATATTTTGTTTACTATAACATTTCAGGGAAATTCTATCACATTTGTTCAATTTACGTCGCTCCTATTTCAGATAGCGTATTGGGCTAAGCGGCATCTCAAAGCGCAAGAAATGGCGAGTAAAATGCACTATTAAGCTTCTAGGGTTGGGCACATAGAGACCCGATTAGATCATTTTATATTATGGTTAATTTAAGAATTCAGCGAAATTCTATCACATTTTTTCAATTTACGTCGCTCCTATTTCAGATAGCGTACTGGGCTAGGCGGCATCTTAAAGCGCGTGGAAGGGCGAGTAAAATGCACTTCTAAACTTCTATGATAGGGCAATGAGAGTTCCGAACAGATCATTTTATATTTTGTTTACTATAACATTTCAGGGAAATTCTATCACATTTGTTCAATTTACGTCGCTCCTATTTCAGATAGCGTATTGGGCTAAGCGGCATCTCAAAGCGCAAGAAATGGCGAGTAAAATGCACTATTAAGCTTCTAGGGTTGGGCACATAGAGACCCGATTAGATCATTTTATATTATGGTTAATTTAAGAATTCAGCGAAATTCTATCACATTTTTCAATTTACGTCGCTCCTATTTCAGATAGTGTACTGGGCTAGGCGGCATCTTAAAGCGCGTGGAAGGGTGAGTAAAATGCACTACTAAACGGTCTATGATAGGGCAATCAGAGTCCCGTTTAGATCATTTTATATTTTCTTTAATATAAGATTTCAGGGGAAATTCTATCACATTTGTTCAATTTACGTCGCTCCTATTTCAGATAGCTTATTGGGCTAAGCGGCATCGCAAAGCGCATGAAATGACGAGTGAAATGCACTATTAAACTTCTTGGGTAGGGCGAACAGAGACCCGATTAGAACATTTTACAATAAGGTTAATATAAGAATTCAGCGTAATTCTATCACATTTGTTCAACTTACGCCGCTCCTATTTCAGATAGCGTACCGGGCTAGACGGCATCTCAAAGCGCAGGAAATGGCGAGTAAAATGCACTATTAAACTTCTAGGGTAGGGCAAACAGAGACCCCATTAGATCATTTTATATTATGGTTAATTTAAGAATTCAGCGAAATTCTCTCACATTTGTTCAATTTACGTCGCTGATATTTCAGACAGCGTATTGGACTAAGCGGCATCTCAAAGCGCATGAAATGCCGAGTAAAATGCGCTATTAAACTTCTAGGGTAGGGCAATCAGAGACCCGATTAGATCATTTTATATTATGGTTAATTTAAGAATTCAGCAAAATTCTATCACATTTGTTCAATTTACGTCGTTCCTATTTCAAATAGCATACTGGGCTAGGCGGCAACTTAAAGCGCGCGGAATGGCGAGTAAAATGCACTATTAAACTTCTATGATAGGGCAATCAGAGACCCGATTAGATCATTTTATATTATGGTTAATTTAAGAATTCAGCGAAATTCTATCACATTTGTTCAATTTACATCGCTCCTATTTCAGATAGCGTATTGGGCTAAGCGGCATCTCAAAGCGCGAGGAATGGCGAGTAAAATGCTCAATTAAACTTCTATGATTAGGGGCAATCAGAGACCCGATTATATCATTTTATATTTTGGTTAATATAAGAATTCACGGAAATTCTATCACATTTGTTCAATTTACGTCGCTCCTATTCCAGATAGCGTATTGGGCTAAGCGGCATCTCAAAGCGCATGAAATGGCGAGTAAAATGCACTATTAAACTCCTAGGGTAGGGCAAACAGAGACCCGATTAGATCACTTTATATTATGGTTAATTTAAGAATTCAGCAAGATTCTATCACATTTGTTGAATTTACGTCGCTCCTATTTCAGGTAGCGAACTGGGATAGGCGGCATCTTAAAGCGCGTGGAATGGCGAGTAGAATGCACTATTAAAATTCTATGGTAGGGCAAACAGAGACTCGATTAGATCATTTTACATTAATGTTAATAAAAGAATTCAGCCAAATTCTATCACATTTGTTCAATTTACGTCGCTCCTATTTCAGATAGCGTACTGGGCTAGGCGGAATCTTAAAGCGCGTGGATTGGCGAGTAAAATGCACTATTAATCTTCTAGGGTAGGGCGAACAGAGACCCGATTAGAACACTTTACATTAAGGTTAATATAAGAATTCAGCGAAATTCTCTCACATTTGTTCAATTTACGTCGCTGATATTTCAGATAGCGTATTGGGCTAAGCGGCAGCTCAATGCGCATGAAATGGCGAGTAAAATGCACTATTAAACTTCTAGGATAAGGCAAACAGAGACCCGATTAGATCATTTTATATTACGGTTAATATAAGAATTCAGCGTAATTCTATCACATTTGTTCAACGTACGTCGCTCCTATTTCAGATAGGGTACTGGGCTAGGCGGCATCTTAAAGCGCGTGGAATGGCGGGTAAAATGCACTATTAAACTTCTATGATAGGGCTAGCAGAGACTCGATTAGATCATTTTATATTACGGTTAATATAAGAATTCAGCGGATTTCTATCACATTTGTTCAACTTACGTCGCTCCTATTTCAGATAGCGTACTGGGCTAGGCGGCATCTTAAAGCGCACGAAATGGCGAGTAAAATGCTCTATTAAACTTCTATTATAGGGCTATCAGAGACCCGATTAGATCATTTTATATTTTGGTTAATATAAGAATTCAGCGAAATTCTATCTCATTTGTACAATTTACGTCGATCCTATTGCGGATAGCGTATTGGGCTAAGCGGCATCTCAAAGCGCATGAAATGGCGTGTAAAATGCACGATTAAACTTCTAGGGTAGGGCAAACAGAGACCCGATTATATCATTTTATATTTTGGTTAATATAAGCATTCAGGGAAATTCTATCACATTTGTTCAATTCGTGTCGCTGATATTTCAGATAGCGTATTGGGCTAAGCGGCATCTCAAAGCGCATGGAATGGCGAGTAAAATGCACTATTAAACTCCTAGGGTAGGGCAAACAGAGACCCGATTAGATCACTTTATATTATGGTTAATTTAAGAATTCAGCAAGATTCTATCACATTTGTTGAATTTACGTCGCTCCTATTTCAGATAGCGAACTGGGATAGGCGGCATCTTAAAGCGCGTGGAATGGCGAGTAGAATGCACTATTAAAATTCTATGGTAGGGCAAACAGAGACTCGATTAGATCATTTTACATTAATGTTAATAAAAGAATTCAGCGAAATTCTATCACATTTGTTCCACTTACGTCGCTCCTATTTCAGATAGCGTACTGGGCTAAGCGGCACCTCAAAGCGCATGAAATGGCGAGTGAAATGCACTATTAGACTTCTATGGTAGGGCGAACAGAGACCCGATTGGAACATTTTACATTAAGGTTTATATAAGAATTCATGGAAATTCTATCACATTTGTTCAATTTACGTCGCTCCTATTTCAGATAGCGTACTCGGATAGGCGGCATCTTAAAGCGCGAGGAATGGCGAGTAAAATGCACAATTAAACTTCTATGATAGGGCAATCAGAGACCCGATTATATCATTTTATATTTTGGTTAATATAAGAATTCAGCGAAATTCTATCACATTTGTTTAATTTACGTCGCTCCTATTTCAGATAGCGTATTGGGATAAGCGGCATCTCAAAGCGCATGAAATGCCGAGTAAAATGCGCTATTAAACTTCTAGGGTAGGGCAATCAGAGACCCGATTAGATCATTTTATATTATGGTTAATTTAAGAATTCAGCAAAATTCTATCACATTTGTTCAATTTACGTCGTTCCTATTTCAGATAGCATACTGGGCTAGGCGGCAACTTAAAGCGCGCGGAATGGCGAGTAAAATGCACTATTAAACTTCTATGATAGGGCAATCAGAGACCCGATTAGATCATTTTATATTATGGTTAATTTAAGAATTCACCGAAATTCTATCACATTTGTTCAATTTACATCGCTCCTATTTCAGATAGCGTATTGGGCTAAGCGGCATCTCAAAGCGCATGAAATGGCGTGTAAAATGCACGATTAAACTTCTAGGGTAGGGCAAACAGAGACCCGATTATATCATTTTATATTTTGGTTAATATAAGAATTCAGGGAAATTCTATCACATTTGTTCAATTCGTGTCGCTGATATTTCAGATAGCGTTTTGGGCTAAGCGGCATCTCAAAGCGCATGAAATGGCGAGTAAAATGCACTATTAAACTCCTAGGGTAGGGCAAACAGAGACCCGATTAGATCACTTTATATTATGGTTAATTTAAGAATTCAGCAAGATTCTATCACATTTGTTGAATTTACGTCGCTCCTATTTCAGATAGCGAACTGGGATAGGCGGCATCTTAAAGCGCGTGGAATGGCGAGTAGAATGCACTATTAAAATTCTATGGTAGGGCAAACAGAGACTCGATTAGATCATTTTACATTAATGTTAATAAAAGAATTCAGCGAAATTCTATCACATTTGTTCAACTTACGTCGCTCCTATTTCAGATAGCGTACTGGGCTAAGCGGCACCTCAAAGCGCATGAAATGGCGAGTGAAATGCACTATTAGACTTCTATGGTAGGGCGAACAGAGACCCGATTGGATCATTTTACATTAAGGTTTATATAAGAATTCACGGAAATTCTATCACATTTGTTCAATTTACGTCGCTCCTATTTCAGATAGCGTATTGGGCTAAGCGGCCTCTCAAAGCGCATGAAATGGCGCGTAAAATGCGCTATTATACTTCTAGGATAAGGCAAACGGAGACCCGATTAGTTCATTTTATATTACGGTTAATATAAGAATTCAGCGTAATTCTATCACATTTGTTCACCTTACGTCGCTCCTGTTTCAGATAGCGACCTATGCGGCATCTTAAAGCGCGTGGAAGAGCGAGTAAAATGCACTACTAAACTTCTATGATAGAGCAATCAGAGACCCGATTAGATCATTTTATATTTTGTTTAATATAAGATTTCAGGGAAATTCTATCACATTTGTTCAATTTACGTCGCTCCTATTTCAGATAGCGTATTGGGCTAAGCGGCATCTCAAAGCGCATGAAATGGCGAGTGAAATGCACTATTAGACTTCTATGGTAGGGCGAACAGAGACCCGATTGGATCATTTTATATTATGGTTAATTTAAGAATTCAGCGAAATTCTATCACATTTGTTCAATTTACGTCGCTCCAATTTCAGATAGCGTATTGGGCTAAGCGGCATCTCAAAGCGCATGAAATGGCGAGTAAAATGCGCTATTAAACTCCTAGGATAAGGCAAACACAGACCCGATTAGATCATTTTATATTACGGTTAATATAAGAATTCAGCGTAATTCTATCACATTTGTTCAAGTTACGTCGCTCCTATTTCAGATAGCGTACTGGTCTAGGCGGCATCTGAAAGCGCGTGGAATGGCAAGTAAAATGCACTACTAATCTTCTATGATAGGCAATCAGAGACCCGATTAGATCATTTTATATTTTGATTAATATAAGGTTTCAGGGAAATTTTATCACATTTGTTCAATTTACGTCGCTCCTATTTCAGATAGCGTACTGGGCTAGGCGGAATCTTAAAGCGCGTGGATTGACGAGTAAAATGCACTATTAATCTTCTAGGGTAGGGCGAACAGAGACCCGATTAGAACACTTTACATTAAGGTTAATATAAGAATTCAGCGAAAGTCTCTCACATTTGTTCAATTTACGTCGCTGATATTTCAGATAGCGTATTGGGCTAAGCGGCATCTCAATGCGCATGAAATGGCGAGTAAAATGCACTAGTAAGCTTCTACGCTAGGGCGAACAGAGACCCAATTAGGTCATTTCATATAATGGTTAATTTAAGAATTCAGCCAAATTCTATCACATTTGTTCAATTTACGTCGCTCCTATTTCAGATAGCTATTGGGCTAAGCGGCATCTCAGAGCGCATGAAATGACGAGAGAAATGCACTATTAAACTTCTTGAGTAGGGCGAACAGAGACCCGATTACATCATTTTATATTATGGTTAATATAAGAATTCAGCGAAATTCTATCACATTTGTTCAATTTGCGTCGCTCCTATTTCAGATAGCGTATTGGGCTAAGCGGCATCTCAAAGCGCATGAAATGACGAATAAAATGCACTATTAAGCTTGTACGCTAGGGCGTACAGAGACCCGATTAGATCATTTTACATTATGGTAAATGAAAGAATTCAGCGAAATTCTATCACATTTGTTCAAGTTACATCGCTCCTATTTCAGATAGCTTATTGGGCTAAGCGGCATCTCAAAGCGCATGAAATGGCGAGTAAAATGCACTATTAAACTTCTAGGATAACGCAAACAGAGACCCGATTAGATCATTTTATATTACGGTTAATATAAGAATTCAGCGTAATTCTGTCACATTTGTTCAAGTTACGTAGCTCCTATTTCAGATAGCGTACTGGGCTAGGCGGCAATTTAAACCGCGTGGAATGACGAGTAAAATGCACTATTAAACTTCTATGATAGGGCAATCAGAGTCCGGTTTAGATCATTTTATATTTTGTTTAATATAAGATTTTAGGGAAATTCTATCACATTTGTTCAATTTACGTCGCTCCTATTTCAGATAGCGTATTGGGCTAAGCGGCATCTCAAAGCGCACGAAAGGGCGAGTAAAATGCACTATTAAACTTCTAGGGTGTGGCAAGCAGGGACCCGATCAGATCATTTTATATTACGGTTAATATAAGAATTCAGAGAAGTTCTATCACATTTGTTCAATTTACGTCGCTCCTATTTCAGATAGCTTATTGGGCTAAGCGGCAACTCAGAGCGCATGAAATGACGAGTGAAATGCACTGTTAAACTTCTAGGGTAGGGCGAACAAAGACCCGATTAGATCATTTTACATTAAGGTTAAAATAAGAATTCAGCGAAATTCTATCACTTTTGTTCAATTTACGTCGCTCCTATTTCAGATAGCGTATTGGCTAAGCGGCATCTCAAAGCGCAAGAAATGGCGAGTAAAAATGCACTATTAAACTTCTAGGATAAGGCAAACAGAGACCCGATTAGATCATTTATATTACGGTTAATATAAGAATTCAGCGTAATTCTGTGATATTTGTTCAACTTACGTAGCTCCTATTTCAGATAGCGTGCTGGGCTAGGCGGCAACTTAAAGCGCGTGGAATGGCGAGTAAAATGCACTGTTAAACTTCTATGATAGGGCAATCAGTGACCCGATAAGATCATTTTATATTTTGGTTAATATAAGAATTCAGCGAAATTCTATCACATTTGTTCAATTTACGTCGCTCCTATTTCAGATAGCTTATTGGGCTAGGCGGCATCTCAAAGCGCATGAAATGGCGAGTAAAATGCACTATTAAACTTCTAGGGTAAGGCAAACAGAGACCCGATTAGATCATTTTATATTACGGTTAATATAAGAATTCAGCGAAATTCTATCACATTTGTTCAATTTACGTCGCTCCTATTTCAGATGGCGTATTGGGCTATGCGGCATCTCAAAGCGCATGAAATGACGAGAGAAATGCACTATTAAACTTCTTGGGTAGGGCGAACAGAGACAAGATTACATCATTTTATATATGGTTAATTTAAGAATTCAGCAAAATTCTATCACATTTGTTCAATTTACGTCGCTCCTATTTCAGATAGCGTACTGGGCTACGCGGTATCTTAAAGCGCGTGGAATGGCGAGTAAAATGCACTATTAAACTTCTAGGATAAGGCAAACGGAGACCCGATTAGACCATTTTATATTACGGTTAATATAAGAATTCAGCGTTATTCTATCACATTTGTTCAACTTACGTCGCTCCTATGTCAGATAGCGTATCAGGCTAAGCGGCATCTCAAAGCGCATGAAATGGCGAGTGAAATGCACTATTAATCTTCTAGGGTAGGGCAATCAGAGACCCGATTAGATCACTTTATATTACGGTTAATATAAGAATCAGAGTAATTCTATCACATTTATTCAATTTACGTCGCCCCTGTTTCAGATAGCGTATTGGGCTAAGCGGCATCTCAAAGCGCATGAAATGGCGAGTCAAATGCACTACTAAACTTGAATGATAGGGCAATCAGAGACCCGTTTAGATCATTTTATATTTTGGTTAATATAAGAATCAGCGAAATTCTATCACATTTGTTCAATTTACGTCGCTCCTATTTCAGATAGCGTATTGGGCTAAGCGGCATCTCAAAGCGCAAGAAATGGCGAGTAAAATGCACTATTAAACTTCTAGGGTGGGGCAAACAGAGACCAGTTTAGATCACTTATATTATGGTTAATTTAAGAATTCAGCGAAATTCTATCTCATTTGTACAATTTACGTCGATCCTATTGCGGATAGCGTATTGGGCTAAGCGGCATCTCAAAGCCGCATGAAATGGCGTGTAAAATGCACGATTAAACTTCTAGGGTAGGGCAAACAGAGACCCGATTATATCATTTTATATTTTGGGTTAATATAAGCATTCAGGGAAATTCTATCACATTTGTTCAATTCGTGTCGCTGATATTTCAGATAGCGTATTGGGCTAAGCCGGCATCTCAAAGCGCATGGAATGGCGAGTAAAATGCACTATTAAAACTCTAGGGGTAGGGCAAACAGAGACCCGATTAGACTCACTTTATATTATGGTTAATTTAAGAATTCAGCAAGATTCTATCACATTTGTTGAATTTACGTCGCTCCTATTTCAGATAGCGAACTGGGATAGGCGGCATCTTAAAGCGCGTGGAATGGCGAGTAGAATGCACTATTAAAATTCTATGGTAGGGCAAACAGAGGACTCGATTAGATCATTTTACATTAATGTTAATAAAAGAATCAGCGAAATTCTATCACATTTGTTCAACTTACGTCGCTCCTATTTCAGATAGCGTACTGGGCTAAGCGGCACCTCAAAGCGCATGAAATGGGCGAGTGAAATGCACTATTAAACTTCTATGGTAGGGCGAACAGAGACCCGATTGGAACATTTTACATTAAGGTTTATATAAGAATTCATGGAAATTCTATCACATTTGTTCAATTTACGGTCGCTCCTATTTCAGATAGCGTACTCGGATAGGCGGCATCTTAAAGCGCGAAGGCGAACCCAAGAAATGGCGAGTAAAATGCACTATTAAACTTCTATGATAGGGCAATCAGAGACCCGATTATATCATTTTATATTTTGGTTAATATAAGAATTCAGCGAAATTCTATCACATTTGTTTAATTTACGTCGCTCCTATTTCAGATAGCGTATTGGGATAAGCGGCATCTCAAAGCGCATGAAATGCCGAGTAAAATGCACTATTAAACTTCTAGGGTTAGGGCAATCAGAGACCCGATTAGATCATTTTATATTTGGTTAATTTAAGAATTCAGCAAATTCTATCACATTTGTTCAATTTACGTCGTTCCTATTTCAGATAGCATACTGGGCTAAGGCGGCAACTTAAAGCGCGCGGAATGGCGAGTAAAATGCACTATTAAACTTCTATGATAGGGCAATCAGAGACCCGATTAGATCATTTTATATTATGGTTAATTTAAGAATTCAGCGAAATTCTATCACATTTTGTTCAATTTACATCGCTCCTATTTCAGATAGCGTATTGGGCTAAGCGGCATCTCAAAGCGCATGAAATGGCGTGTAAAATGCACGATTAAACTTCTAGGGTAGGGCAAACAGAGACCCGATTAAATCATTTTATATTTTGGTCTAATATAAGAATTCAGGGAAATTCTATCACATTTGTTCAATTCGTGTCGCTGATATTTCAGATAGCGTTTTGGGCTAAGCGGCATCTCAAAGCGCATGAAATGGCGAGTAAAATGCACTATTAAACTCCTAGGGTAGGGCAAACAGAGACCCGATTAGATCACTTTATATTATGGTTAATTTAAGAATTCAGCAAGATTCTATCACATTTGTTGAATTTACGTCGCTCCTATTTCAGATAGCGAACTGGGATAGGCGGCATCTTAAAGCGCGTGGAATGGCGAGTAGAATGCACTATTAAAATTCTATGGTAGGGCAAACAGAGACTCGATTAGATCATTTTACATTAATGTTAATAAAAGAATTCAGCGAAATTCTATCACATTTGTTCAACTTACGTCGCTCCTATTTCAGATAGCGTACTGGGCGTAAGCGGCACCTCAAAGCGCATGAAATGGCGAGTGAAATGCACTATTAGACTTCTATGGTAGGGCGAACAGAGACCCGATTGGATCATTTTTACATTAAGGTTTATATAAGAATTCACGGAATTCTATCACATTTGTTCAATTTACGTCGCTCCTATTTCAGATAGCGTATTGGGCTAAGCGGCCTCTCAAAGCGCATGAATGGCGCGTAAATGCGCTATTATACTTCTAGGATAAGGCAAACGGAGACCCGATAGTTCATTTTATATTACGCGTTACTATAAGGAATTCAGCGGTAATTCTATCACATTTGTTCACTTACGTCGCTCCTGTTTCAGATAGCCTACTGACCTATTGCGGCATCTTAAAGCGCGTGGAAGAGCGAGTAAAATGCACTACTAAACTTCTATGATAGAGCAATCAGAGACCCGATAGATCATTTTATATTTTGTTTAATATAAGATTTCAGGAAATTCTATCACATTTGTTCAATTTACGTCGCTCCTATTTCAGATAGCGTATTGGCTAAGCGGCATCTCAAAGCGCATGAAATGGCGAGTGAAAATGCACTATTAGACTTCTATGGTAGGGCGAACAGAGACCCGATTGGATCATTTTATATTATGGTTAATTTAAGAATTCAGCGAAATTCTATCACATTTGTTCAATTTACGTCGCTCCTATTTCAGATAGCGTATTGGGCTAAGCGGCATCTCAAAGCGCATGAATGGGCGAGTAAAATGCGCTATTAAAACTCCTAGGATAAGGCAAACACAGACCCGATTAGATCATTTTATATTACGGTTTAATATAAGAATTCAGCGTAATTCTATCACATTTGTTCAAGTTACGTCGCTCCTATTTCAGATAGCGTACTGGTCTAGGCGGCATCTGAAAGCGCGTGGAATGGCAAGTAAAATGCACTACTAATCTTCTATGATAGGGGCAATCAGAGACCCGATTAGATCATTTTATATTTTGATTAATATAAGGTTTCAGGGAAATTTTATCACATTTGTTCAATTTACGTCGCTCCTATTTCAGATAGCGTACTGGGCTAGGCGGAATCTTAAAGCGCGTGGATTGACGAGTAAAATGCACTATTAATCTTCTAGGGTAGGGCGAACAGAGACCCGATTAGAACACTTTACATTAAGGTTAATATAAGAATTCAGCGAAAGTCTCTCACATTTGTTCTATTTACGTCGCTGATATTTCAGATAGCGTATTGGCTAAGCGGCATCTCAATGCGCATGAAATGGCGAGTAAAATGCACTAGTAAGCTTCTACGCTAGGGCGAACAGAGACCCAATTAGGTCATTTCATATAATGGTTAATTTAAGAATTCAGCCAAATTCTATCACATTTGTTCAATTTACGTCGCTCCTATTTCAGATAGCTATTGGGCTAAGCGGCATCTCAGAGCGCATGAAATGACGAGAGAAATGCACTATTAAACTTCTTGGAGTAGGGCGAACAGAGACCCGATTACATCATTTTATATTATGGTTAATATAAGAATTCAGCGAACTTCTATCACATTTGTTCAATTTGCGTCGCTCCTATTTCAGATAGCGTATTGGGCTAAGCGGCATCTCAAAGCGCATGAAAATGACGAGATAAAATGCACTATTAAGCTTGTACGCTAGGGCGTACAGAGACCCGATTAGATCTTTTTACATTATGGTAAATGAAAGAATTCAGCGAAATTCTATCACATTTGTTCAAGGTTACATCGCTCCTATTTCAGATAGCTTACTGGCTAAGCGGCATCTCAAAGCGCATGAAATGGCGAGTAAAATGCACTATTAAACTTCTAGGATAAGGCAAACAGAGACCCGATTAGATCATTTTATATTACGGTAATATAAGAATTCAGCGTAATTCTGTCACATTTGTTCAAGTTACGTAGCTCCTATTTCAGATAGCGTACTGGGGCTAGGCGGCAACTTAAACCGCGTGGAATGACGAGTAAAATGCACTATTAAACTTCTATGATAGGGCAATCAGAGTCCGGTTTTAGATCATTTTATATTTTGTTTAATATAAGATTTCAGGGAACTTCTATCACATTTGTTCAATTTACGTCGCTCCTATTTCAGATAGCGTATTGGGCTAAGCGGCATCTCAAAGCGCATGAAATGGCGAGTAAAATGCACTATTAAACTTCTAGGGTGTGGCAAGCAGGGACCCGATCAGATCATTTTATATTACGGTTAATATAAGAATTCAGAGAAGTTCTATCACATTTGTTCAATTTACGTCGCTCCTATTTCAGATAGCTTATTGGGCTAAGCGGCAACTCAGAGCGCATGAAATGACGAGTGAAATGCACTGTTAAACTTCTAGGGTAGGGCGAACAAAGACCCGATTAGATCATTTTACATTAAGGTTAAATAAGAATTCAGCGAAAATTCTATCACTTTTGTTCAATCTACGTCGCTCCTATTTCAGATAGCGTATTGGGCTAAGCGGCATCTCAAAGCGCAAGAAATGGCGAGTAAATGCACTATTAAACTTCTAGGATAAGGCAAACAGAGACCCGATTAGATCATTTTTATATTACGGTTAATATAAGAATTCAGCGTAATTCTGTGATATTTGTTCAACTTACGTAGCTCCTATTTCAGATAGCGTGCTGGGCTAGGCGGCAACTTAAGCGCGTGGAATGGCGAGTAAAATGCACTGTTAAACCTTCTATGATAGGGCAATCAGTGACCGATAAGATCATTTTATATTTTGGTTAATATAAGAATTCAGCGAAATTCTATCACATTTGTTCAATTTACGTCGCTCCTATTTCAGATAGCTTATTGGGCTAAGCGGCATCGCAAAGCGCATGAATTGACGAGTAAAATGCACTATTAAACTTCTTGGGTAGGGCGAACAGAGACCCGATTACATCATTTTATATTATGGTTAATTTAAGAATTCAGCAAAATTCTATCATATTTGTTCAATTTACGTCGCTCCTATTTCAGATAGCGTACTGGGCTAGGCGGCATATTAAAGCGCGTGGAATGACGAGTAAAATGCACTATTAAACTTCTATGATAGGGCAATCAGAGACCCGATTAGAACATTTTATATTTTGGTTAATATAAGAATTCAGCGAAATTCTATCACATTTGTTCAATTTACGTCGCTCCTATTTCAGATAGCTTATTGGGCTAAGCGGCAACTCAAAGCGCATGAAGTGGCGAGTAAATGCACTATTAAACTTCTAGGGTTGGGCGAACAAAGACCCGATTAGATCATTTTACATTAAGGTTAATAAAAGAATTCAGCGAAATTCTATCACATTTGTTCAATTTACATCGCTCCTATTTCAGATAGCGACTTGTGCTAAGCGGCATCTCAAAGCGCAGGAAATGGCGAGTGAAATGCACTATTAAACTTCTAGGGTAGGGCAAACAGAGACCCCATTAGATCATTTTATATTATGGTTAATTTAAGAATTCAGCGAAATTCTCTCACATTTGTTCTAATTTACGTCGCTGACATTTCAGATAGCGTATTGGGCTACAGCGGCATCTCAAAGCGCAAGAAATGGCGAGTAAAATGCACTGTTAAACTTCTATGATAGGGCAATCAGTGACCCGATAAGATCATTTCATATTTTGGTTAATATAAGAATTCAGCGAAATTCTATCAATATTTGTTCAATATACGTCGCTCCTATTTCAGATAGCTTATTGGGCTAAGCGGCATCGCAAAGCGCATGAATTGACGAGTAAAATGCACTATTAAACTTCTTGGGTAGGGCGAACAGAGACCCGATTACATCATTTTATATTATGGTTAATTTAAGAATTCAGCAAAATTCTATCACATTTGTTCAATTTACGTCGCTCCTATTTCAGATAGCGTACTGGCTAGGCGGCATATTAAAGCGCGTGGAATGGCGAGTAAAATGCACTATTAAACTTCTATGATAGGGCAATCAGAGACCCGATTAGATCATTTTATATTTTGGTTAATATAAGAATTTCAGCGAAATTCTATCACATTTGTTCATTTACGTCGCTCCTATTTCAGATAGCTTATTGGGCTAAGCGGCAACTCAAAGCGCATGACGTGGCGAGTAAAATGCACTATTAAACTTCTAGGGTTGGGCGAACAAAGACCCGATTAGATCATTTTACATTAAGGTTAATAAAAGAATTCAGCGAAATTCTATCACATTTGTTCAATTTACATCGCTCCTATTTCAGATAGCGACTTGTGCTAAGCGGCATCTCAAAGCGCCAGAAATGGCGAGTAAAATGCACTATTAAACTTCTAGGGTAGGGCAAACAGAGACCCGATTAGATCATTTATATTACGGTTAATATAAGAATTCAGCGTAATTCTGTGACATTTGTTCAAACTTACGTAGCTCCTATTCAGATAGCGTACTGAGCTAGGCGGCAACTTAAAGCGCGTGGAATGGTGAGTAAAAATGCACTATTAAACTTCTAGGGTAGTGCAATCAGAGACCCGATTAGACTCATTTATATTACGGTTAATATAAGAATTCAGCGAAATTCTAACACATTTGTTCAATTTACGTCGCTCCTATTTCAGATAGCGTATTGGGCTAAGCGGCATCTCAAAGCGCATGGAATGGCGAGTAAAATGCACTATTAAACTTCTAGGGTAGGGCGAACAGACACCCGAATAGATCATTTTATATTACAGGTTAATATAAGAATTCAGCGTAATTCTATCACATTTGGTTCAACTATCGTCTCTCCTATTTCAGATAGCGTACTGGGCTAGGCGGCATCTTAAAGCGCGTGGAAGGGTGAGTAAATGCACTTCTAAACATCTATGATAGGGCAATGAGAGTTCCGAACAGATCATTTTATATTTTGTTTACTATAACATTTCAGGGAATTTCTATCACATTTGTTCAATTTACGTCGCTCCTATTTCAGATAGCGTATTGGGCTAAGCGGCATCTCAAAGCGCAAGAAATGGCGAGTAAAATGCACTATTAAGCTTCTAGGGTTGGGCACATGGAGACATGATTAAATCATTTTTATATTATGGTTAATTTAAGAATTCAGCGAAATTCTATCACATTTTTTCAATTTACGTCGCTCCTATTTCAGATAGTGTACTGGGCTAGGCGGCATCTTAAAGGCGCGTGGAAGGGTGAGTAAAATGCACTACTAAACGTCTATGATAGGGCAATCAGAGTCCCGTTTAGATCATTTTATATTTTCTTTAATATAAGATTTCAGGGAAATTCTATCACATTTGTTCAATTTACGTCGCTCCTATTTTCAGATAGC